>WAAB01022956.1:117158-163757 GCA_013389865.1 Piaya cayana
GTTTTTTACGGAAAGGGTCATTAGGCATTGGAATATGCTGCCCAGGGAGGTGGTTGATTCGCCTTCCCTGGAGGTGTTTAAGTTACGAGTAGACGAGGTCCTGAGGGACATGGTTTAGTGTTTAATGGGAATGGTTGGACTCGATGATCCAATGGGTCTCTTCCAACCCGGTGATTCTGTGATTCTGTGATTCTGTCTTCAGCCTTAATGTCTCAACATTATACCACGTACTTAATCTGCTCAAACCTGAAACTGACAGCATGATAAATGGTACTAGCTCAAATACCAGACTGTGGAATTCTCATACCTGTACGCTGAGAGCATGATTCGTGTTCTCTAAACTTCAAAATCTCCTTAATCAAGCTTGGTCCAAAGAAACTATAGCTTTTAATGACTAAAATGATCTTACCAAGTAGGCTTATCTAGCAACTATCAGGTATTATTATTAAAATGAAAAATGTGTTTAATTCCAACATCTAAGTGATATCAGGATTTAGAAATTAATTGAAAATTTAAAAATCAATTAGGAAAATAATGCTTAAAAATAAATGCTTAGATTAACACAACAGTCTCAGGAGCCATCAGAAGCAATCAAGGTAGTTGCCTTTAATTTTTTACACATATAAGTTTCTGTACATATAAGTTTCTGATACCGTAAGGCATGTCTACACCTGCATGCTTTCTAAGCATGGTGGATTGCACAAAAGAGCCAAAAATCAGTGAGACCAAGTAACCTCTTCCTCACATCTTTTGTCCTCTAAATAACACCTAAAATATTGCCCCTTTAGCACCTGCACTTGGCAAAAAGCAGCCTGCAGCACACTTTGTCTGGAGCAACACAGGCACACCTCAACATAATATTGTGCACAGTATTTGGTACAGAAATTGGCTGCAGCTCCTAGAGCTCCTCCACAGCTCCTAGCAGAAAAGGATAACTTCCCTATCCAACCTCCTATCCCAAGAGTGATTGCATCAGATACTTGCACGCATCTGTTATCACTGAATCCCTCTTGCCACAGGAAAGATGAGAAGGGGTCAGCAGAGAGACTTTAGATATGAAGAAGGTTCCCAGCCACATGCATTTCTCTTATGTCCCTGGTGTTACTTCTGGCTTTGTGAAAGTGCTACTTACAGTTAGATTAGATTATCTCCCTTCCCCCATCCCTTCCTTGGTTTGGCCATGAGACTAAAAATCCATTATTAACACAGATTTACTCATTAATCATGGTAACCTTTTTTTGCTTTCCAAAGTTTCTCATGTTCTTATCTTTGCATAAATGAGCATTTACACTTCAGAAGAACATCACCTAAGGGAGTCGGGGCAGAGTTGGAAAGGTTTGGGGTTTTTTTTCCCTCCCCTTAACTCTCAAGTTTAAAAAACAAAAAGGAAAAAAAAAATCTTTAAAAGGGGATGAAGTTAAATTACCAAAGCCTTAGGGTAGAGTAACTTAAAGACTGATAACATGTAAGAGTTTCTCTCATTCACCACAGAAACTAACATTTCACATGACAGGAAATCAACAAGCAATAGAGTTATAACATTTTGTCCTTATATAGGAACACCTTATCAAAAGATACCAAACAGGCTCCCAAGCCTTTGTTTTGCCGTTATCCCTCCAAGGCAGAGGCAACAGTATATTTTCCAATCACTTGTGTCAGAAAACTCCACTTCATCAGATGTGACTGTTTCCATGGAATGTCACAGGCACAAAAAACTCTGGTCATAGGCATGGTCCTAGCTAAGCCCTCTTTTCTCGGGCAGGATGCTCAGCTCCATGGGCCGGTATTTTGTGCTACCACTCTCAGACAACCTTACCAGGAATGTCTTGCACTTCTAGTTCCTCTTTCACAATCCACTGGCTCTAAAAGCCCCCAAAGCATTGCAGGCATGCCCTGTATGCCTACAAATACAGGAAAACCCCTGAGCTTTTGGCCCTGCCCAAATGCTGGCCAGAACAAGACTGCACAAGCAGCCCAGTGAACCAAGTGCCTTTTCCATACATTAGCACCCTATTTCTGAATGCAGCCTGCTGCTTAAGTCTGCACTTGTTTCTTCCTATAGCTGAATTTTTCTTTATGTAACATTAGTTTTTTCTACAACTGCTCTTTTAAACTCTGTCTTTCCATAGACCAATCAGAAGGGTTTTTTACTATAGAAAGAAGAGGAATTAAAGGAGCACAGTCATAGAAGCAGGGAACAAATACCAGCAACAGTTGACTTATGATCCCTTTTTATCACTATTCTGAAAAAAAAAAAACCCATAAAAGCAAAACAACTGTTTCCATATAACAGACATATGAATCCACTTTCAGTAATGCAGTTAGTTTGTTACCGGATATTTGTTATTTTAAGCTTGATTTTCATGGAGTAGTGCATTTTCTGATGTTGTTTCTGGTGGTGGGAACATAACGTGTTGTAAACATCAACAGAACAAATGAATTCACCTGAGAAAAGCTGGCTACTGTGACCAAGAAAACATTCAAGACATTGAAAAAAAAATCAAAAGTATTTAGTAATATAAGTAACCCTCTTTTTTTCCTCCTATGAGTTGCAGAATATTTGAAAAGCATTACAGCAATTATTTCAGTTAGCCAGTTAATTTGAGACACCTTGGAATAGAGGTCATGTGGGTGAAACTTTGTCCCCAGCACTGCTGGGAAGATTTCTCTTGAATTTGAAGGAAGAGAGATTCCTTTCTACAAGAGCAAATACAGATACATACTATGGCCCAGATTCAAGCAGCAAGTCAAGCATTTGACCAATCAAACAGACATACAACAGCTAAATCCTACTTTGGCATAACACAAGATGAAACCCTTTGCATTCCCAGCACCACACAAGTTCTCCTGCAAGGTAGGAGTCCATAGAGGCAGAAGAGTCAAACTCTTCTAAGGGATCTAAACCAATTCAATCACCTCAATTCTGCATGAAGAGTGATTACTGAACACTGCATGACTTTCTAGAGATACACGTGCTCACAGTAGTTCTCAGTTTGGCTTTCCCTGGTCTTTTTCTGCTTGCCATCTGATATCAGTGGATATCTAGCTTCAAATCTAGACACAAAACATTGCTATTTGGGAGAGGCTTCTGGCTGGGGCATGTTTTAAGGCTGGTTAGTCCTGGAGTCAAGATTAAGAACATCTGTCCTCATAATAAATCCCAGACAACTCTCCAGACAGTATGCCACAGCAGGCTTCTAATACCCTAGATCAGGTCCAACAATAGCCCTTCTTAATGCACAAGTCAGTTTATACCCCAGCACCTCAAGTCAGAGTGCTGGGCTGTTGCTTCTATAAGATAGGGATAACTCAATTCTGAGCAACACTCCTGATCTCAGTCAGACATTCATGGATCCAAACAATACAAACAAACAATAAGAAACTCCACAACCCTGAACAGTCTATGCATTGATCTCATCAGGCAATTCCACTTTAAACCATGAAACCCTGTTGCTGCCCACGCCAGCCCCTTCTTAAAAGAAACCATGAACAGAGATAATTTTTTTACTGTATCACACAAATTTATTCACTACTTCCTTGCTGCATTTCACAGCTTCTACAGAGCTTCTTACTGGGACTTGGCTTCATAGCACACCTTGTTTCAGAAAGTTTAGGAAACAGAAAAAAAGATGTTCAGAAACCACAACACAAATTCTGGAATGGTTTTGTTTTGAGGACAGGTTAAAAAACTTTAAAAAAAAAATCAGAGCATCTCAAGTGCTGCTACTACCTCCAACACATACAAAAACGGATTTAATTTGGTTCTCTTTCTATATCTTACAACACTTGGACTATGCTTTTATTCTCAAATAAAATTTAGTGAGCATTGGAAGATTAGGAAACAGCAAGATGTTCTTAACACTTGAAGCACTTTATTAAAAATTTAGAACAAGCAAGGCTTAACTTAGCTCTAAAACTAATAAACACTCTAGTTGTTGTTGGTTTTGCATGACTAATTAAACAATCTTGAGCTTGCTTTGAAGGCTAAGACATCCTAAATGGTTTTAAATTACATTCTATCAAGCCAAGCTTCGAATTAAAATCTTCGTTTTGTAATAAGGAATTTTACTGTGTATAAATGTTATTAGAGGGGCTATATCAGAAAGTTTAGTAATTTGGATGGCTTCTGGCCCTCACAGCAAATGCACAGAAATCCTAGCTTCCTCATAGCTGTGGTCTCTATCACTGTTAGGAGATTAAGTTCCTCAGGGAAGATACAGGAAGAAAAGTACTACATAGGATGGCAGCTCAGGGAGGATGCAGATGTGCAAGTCAGCTTGGAGAGCAAAGGCAGCCAGTTGTGTAGGGTAGTGATGAGAAAGCATACACTTGCCACATAACAAGAACTACCCTCTCATCTTATCTGCTCCATGTGGACAACAGCCAGCACTAGGGGGGCTCAACTATAATCCATGACTACTAGCACTGTAAAAAGAAGTGACTAGCACATCCTACATCCATTTTACTTTATGAACTCATAAATTATTGAGATCACAGCTCTTCCTTCTTATACAATACTTAACCATTCATTCCCTCTAAACATAGTGCACCAACAGCAGTATTTTTCCATCTGCAAGTGTACAAGAGTCACTTCTAGGCAGCAGGTGAGCCATTACCCAGGTTTCCGCATGGAGTCAGGCATACATTCACCACTTGAGACAAAGACAGTGTTTTGTTTTGAAGGTTTTGCACCACCATCAACAACTACCCCTACAAATCCTTTTGGTGGGAAGAGGAAGAAATAGCTGCATAAAATAAAAAAAGCATCTCACTGCTCTAGGTCTTATCAGGAGCAGGAGCAGATGCTAGCCCCTGGAGTCAGGCTCTCTCCCATGCCACCTCTCCGAGATGAAAGAAATAACCCACACCTGCTGCAATATACATGCCAAGGACTTTTTCTAAGCACAGCGGTTTTGACCTCCATACCATTGGAAGCCACTGGAGGCATTCCAAGAATACAAATTCTTCCAGAGGAAGGGTTCCCCCCCTTCAAATAATGAACTCATATTTTTCATTTATAGTAACCTTCCAGTACCTGAAAGGGGCCTACAAGAAAGCTGGAGAGGGACTATTCATAAAGTTGTGTGGTGATAGGATGAGGGGGAATGGATGTAAACTGGAGGGGGGCAGATTTAGACTAGACATTATGAAGAATTTCTTCACCATGAGAGTGGTGAGGCACTGGCACAGGATGCCCAGGGAAGTTGTGGCTGCCCCATCCCTGGACATGTTCAAGGCAGCCTGATCTAGTGGGAGGTGTCCCTACCCATGGCAGGGTGGTTGGAACTAGATGATCTTTAAGGTCCCTTCCCTCTCAAACTATTCTATGATTCTGATTCATTTGTCCAGCAGGACTGGAGCCAACCTTGCTATAGGAGAGGTGAAACAGGCCACTTGTTCTTTTGGCTACTGCCTACAGCACATGTGCGTGCTTAGGCAACTTGAGTCACTGCCCCCTAAACAATAGCTCCTCTTTCTCTTTCATTAAAGCCATCCTCAAAATCATGCCTAGCATCTTCCTGCAGTTAAGTAGATTTTTTCTGTTCTCACATGTGTGGAGGGAAGAAAGGGAATCTTGTCTTCCACCTTTACTTTCCCCACTGACCTGGTGGTTGAGAAATACCATGTATTTTCATTGTTTATCTTTACTTTCAGCTCTTCCACAAACCAAAATGTGAAGCGATCCATGCTTTCACTAGCACAGCTCTTCCTTGTCTTCTTTTCCTCTTAATGAACTCATTCATGTTTAGAAGGTTTTTGGTCCCAGGTTTAGGTATCCATCCTTACTTTACATAAACATAAGCAATGGCAGGTGCTTACAGAAACTACATTTGTGGGTTTGTGTCTTGATTGCCCAAAAGTGGAAATTTTGTTCAGTGCTTTTGAGGCTTGAAGAAAAGATATCCCACACCACCTACCTCCGTGTTATCCATGCATGCATGGGCTAGGTATAGACCTCAGTAAGCAAGGAATCCCTGAAAGGATGACCTGTATTGTTAGGCTAAAGAAACACCTTAAAAAGCAGTTCTATATTTTTCCAATTTGCAGTATAAAATTTAGTTAAGGGGAGGAACAGAGATTGTCAGAAATAAAAATATTCAAGAGTGAATATGTTAAGCAAATTACTTGTTTTAGTTACTTCAACCTCTAAATACTTCTTTACTTATTAAGAAATTTAACCTTTCCATGCCTCCAGTCTGGGGAAGGTAGAAGGGTCCCTGCACACACATTTTATATCTCTCCCAGTTCACCTCTGTAGGAGGAAATATGCAGCCTTCACAAGCTACCTGTGCAGGCACACATGCTACCATCACAGTACAAGAAATAAAACTTACCCACCACAAAACTTTGTAGCTGCAGCAAACCCACTGCTGAAGGACATCCCTGTGCTTCACCACATCATTTTTAATATATAGCTTTGAGACAGAAAGAACCACTTGAGACTTCAAGGACTCCTGTCCACTCCCATAAGCGTGAGAGTCTCTCAAAGCACAGAATAACATGGAACATGCTTGCTTCCAATAACCATGCATTCATAATACAAAACCATCACAGAGTTCTGCTGCAGAGTTCAACTCAGTTGTGCTGCAAGCCACCTAAGCGAAGGTAGCTTAGGCAGTTAGAGGCACCAGTAAGAAGGAATCCTGCATCAAACCACGCTCTAGCCAACAAACCAACACAAAGAGAGGCGAAAAAGCACTGCTAATGAGTCACCAGCTCTTGCCTTGAGTACAGCAGCTGATTGCAGCAGATGGGAGGCAGCTGTGCCTGTTACCTGGCAGTGTCCACACACTCACCTGGGGAGCATCTCAGCTCAAACCCACTGACTCCCCATCCAGTCTTTAGTAACAAATTCACATTTACTCCCCTTGACAGCAGGGCCAAGAGCTAAACTTTTTGTAGCCCTTGAGTGGAACTGCACCTCGGCCTCTTCAATTTTCTGATGTAACTTCTTTAATATATGTTGATGGCATCTTCGAACACCTGTGAAGCCAATATGATGTCTAAGAGAAATCTGTGTTACTTTCCACTACACAGCAAGAAAAGAAAGAGAAAATAAATGTTGTATTGCATATGGATTTACTTAAGGAAAATATTGTTAGAATCTGAACAAACCCCTATAGTTTTGTGCTGTGGATGGTGCAATAATGAAAAATATTATTAGATATAAAGGAAAGTTATGACACTATAATGTAACACAGGTAAGTAAGAAGTTGTATCAGTCATTATCTAGAATGCAGTGGACTCCTGTTGTTTCATTTTTCATTACTAATTTAATGTACTTACAATGTAACATGATAAAAAGTGAAAAAGAACAATAAAAAATGAGCATCATAAGAACAAATCAGGATCTGCAGAATTCAGATATTACAATAAGTTACTTGACAAAATGTCCAAGTTCCCTTGAGTGCTGAAAAACATCCATTAACATCTGATAAAAGATCTAATAACAGAAACATAAAAGAAATGTGGAAAGAACGTTTTAATAAACAGAAATTATAGAATAAATTTCATTACATATCAGAGTTCTGCTGTAGAAAATTATTTGATAGAGAGAAAAAACTGGTTTTGCTAACAAAAGATACTCTGCAAATCTCAGATCAGCAGTCACACTCCTGTGATTCAAGGCAAGAAATTTATTCTACATTCTCTCGTGGATCCTTAACCTTTAGGCTTTTGCAGTACACTCTCTTGTAGCAATGTAAATGACAAATAATCCCATACAAGTAAACAGATTTAGATCATGGTAAAGCCGGCATGAGAGGATAATCACACTTTAGATTGTTTGCTGGGAAAATGTTTACAAATATACCCTGGATGTCTTCTGAGTCAAACTCATAACACAGAAAATACAAGCCAGTGCCACCTCTAGTTTGTTGGTTAAGCTTAGGCCAAACAGGTTTCCAAGACTAACTAGAATGAACTGTAATAAATAAATAAATTCAAGAGGCTTCACAGAGACCTTTCAGTGCTATTTGGGTACAAAACATACCACCATGATCTTCATAATAAACATCCATGCTTGAACACTGGCTCACAAAATTCAAAATGCAGAAAACCACAGCAGAAACCACTATGTGTCTACGAGGAAACACTGCCTACTTGTACATATGGAAACTGGCTGGGAAGAGATAGAAGATACTATGTTAATACAAATGAAGGAAAACTCCATTTGGCCACAAAATTATCCTTGCTAGTAATATTTCCTTCAAAGTAGAAATTTTCCCACAGCTGTTTTGACCAGCTTGTGCTACATTGCTTTGTCTGTAAAATGTAATTAAGGACTGCCTGCTTGGGGAAATGAAGGATCTGATTAAAAGTTATAAAAAGGAATGAAGGGGCGAGGGCAGATTTTGGGGAGTGCTAAAAGGGGCATGATCCAGCAATATTGAAAACAAACAGTAAAAATACTTTCAGATGTGTTGCACTTTATAATGGGACCAGCTTCTCTTCATACTGCTCAAACTCAGCGAAGAGTTTATACTTAAAAAAAAAGAAGTTTGGGAAGGAACATTCAAATTACCTGTAACAGAGGCAAAAGCCATTGTTTTCCTGGATACTATTGGACTTATTGTTTGCCACCAATTTCTAATGTTGCGTTTCACAGAATTTTGGGACACCTGAAAGTCATAATATTCATGCTGGCAGATGCAAACCATCTGCCTCCTTTTCAAATAGTCAAGCTTTCACTCAAAAATTCTCCCCCACTTCTCTTTCTCACACACTGAGGTGAATTTTCACCACCTGAGTTTAGCTTCTTTTTTCAGCTTTATGAGCTGTGTCATCTGTGACCGAATGCCATCAAGTATCACTTAAGCCTGTTTCCACAGTAAGGAAATGTTGGAAGTAAAAACAGTTCAATAAATGCTCTCTGGTTCCCTTAGCAATGCAGAGCTTGATTTGCAGCAGTGGTGAACAGGAAAATTTCTGGCTGGAGTCTGTAGGAGTTATGTTTACTCAGCATCCTTGAAAAAATCATACTTCAGGTATCTTTTGTTGAAATCCACAAATGTAGGCAGCAGCATATGCTTTTGAAAATCTATCCATACGTACATTTCAGACTGAAAATTTTCACACTAGTCTGTCTGTAAAAGAAAAAATTCTCCAGGGGGTTTTACAGTATCCTCTCAGATGTTTGGCACTTAAGGAGGTTGAAAAAAACCCCACCATTGATTATAATAGAATTTTGCATCATTTATTTCTCTTGGAAAAGCATGTTGGAAAGATAATGTTAAATGAATCTCAGTAGGCAGTACATATGTTTGGTAAAAACCATTTTAAAGATGGATTTAATTGACAAGTCTATCACTAGTTTAAAAAGAATGAAAAACATATGAAGCCAGACATCTTTGTCAAGCTATTAAGTGTAAATTCATAGCTGGACATAGTGCCTGTGTATGCACAGTTCATTAACTGCACCGCTATTTGGTCCAAGGCATTTACAAGCTCTTCTATGGAAACTTGAGAAGAATCACAGAATCACAGAATCACAGAATGACCGGGTTGGAAGAGACCCACTGGATCATCGAGTCCAACCATTCCTATCAAACACTAAACCATGTCCCTCAGGACCCCGTCCACCCGTAACTTAAACACCTCCAGGGAAGGCGAATCAACCACCTCCCTGGGCAGCATATTCCAGTGCCTAATGACCCTTTCCGTAAAAAACTTCTTCCTAATATCCAACCTAAACCTCCCCTGGCNCCAATGACATATTTAAATTCTTCACATTATTAAAAAAAACCACAAAATAATTAAATCCTTTGATCAAATCAGGCTTCAGGGGAAAGTGGATGACAGCAGGACCAGGTTTTAACTTCTCTCACAGATCCAGAAGAAGGACCCTATGAAATCTTTGGGATTTACAGAGCAGTGAGTAGAGCTTTTAAATACAGCCCGCTGCTCAGTCTCAGACTGAACTTCTTAAAGTGTGCTTGTAAACCTACATCCCCACTAGTTGTGGAGAGAGAAGCAGTTGAAGTTCCTCTGGCAATGTCTGTGGGAGTTTCTAAGTCACACAAGCCTTTCAATTGTGGGTCAAAGACTAAATATCTAATTAGCAGCAGGCAGTAAGCTGACATTCTTTGTCAACCTGAAAGTGCAAAAATAACATCAGTGAAAAGCAAAGGCTACAAAAACGTACATGCTTGTAAGTCAGGAACTTGTAAGTAATTAACAAGTCCTGCAACATTAACGATACCACAGTGAGTCTTTGCTATGCTTTGTTTACTGTGCTGACTTCACTTCCCATGGAGCTGTGCCAAAGGTGCTAGCCCCTGGGATTTCCTGCTGCTGGAAGTGTATTTCAAGGAGCAGGAGGATGCTCTGGTTCCTCTGGCAGAATGCAGACAGTGAGGGAGCAGCGGTTAATGTCGGGACCACTATAGTCACTCCAGGAGCAATCACTGACTTCCACATGGAAGATGGTGCAGAAGAAGCAGGCTGGATGAGATGCTATACTACTCTCCCTTCCTCATATGGTGCTAGACTGCAGAGTGCAAATTTGGGCACAATTCAGAAAAGCAGCTTAAACTTTGCCACAAATGCAGGTTTGAGCCCATACTCAAGGGAACTGGCAGCAGAGGAAATGGCACAAAATCCAGGTACTATCAATGGTAGTACTGGGTTCAGCTTCAACCATGCAAGGGCAGCTTTCTTCCCTGTGGTGTGCCATACCTACTCACAGCACATGCAAATACCAAAAGGGAATAGCCAGGGCAGGAGAGCCAGGCCACCCTATCAAACTCTTCTGTCACACAGATAACTACCTTGTCATTTTTAGGTAGGGTCTGGTAAGAAAAAGGGCCAGTTGCTAAAAATGTGAAACCACATCTGAAACACATTGAATCTATAGACTTTTTATGCTTTAAGGCTTGCAGCTGATCCTTACTTTTGAACACTTTCCCACTGGTATTGCTGGAAATTGCTAATAGCAGGTGTCCATCCCCTGACTTTGGAGTGTGTAAGGCTGATGTGTTCTCCATGAGCTGCAAACCTACCCCCGTACCCACCAATGACAAGTACTAGAGAGGTGTAATGTCAGATATCCCATGTTTAGTCCCCTTCTGATGAGTATTCAGTACCATTCTTGCTCAGCTACTGACAATATGTTTGCTTGTTTACTACATTCATTGTTTTCTCTTATAGACAGATCACATCCATTTAAAGTATTTCAAAACTACTACATTCATTTGAGGCTGAAACAGCTTCCATAAACATTGCAGCTAGACCACATATTTACATACATAAACCAGATTTGTACTTTGTGTGGATTGTCTGCATGTTTACAACAATGCTCATTTTCTTGTTTGAATAAAAGTGCAGATTTTTTCCTCCATTATTTGCCAGCACTATTAACTAGCTGCATTTTTCCTTTTGGTTATACAATTTATGTCCTTATCTGGTGCTCTCCAAAGTAAAAAAGTCATTTTTTATTCCAAGACACTGTGCCATCACTGCCAAAACCTTCCCTTTGCTGTATCTGTGCCGTAAAAAAGGCACTGTCAGGTCTCCAAGAAGAGACCCTTTTTGGTGGGAATAAGTCGGCTTTGTTCTTAGGGAGTCATGGCACTGCACTTTACCCTGACTAAGTTCCTACCTTGGCTTGTTAAGCACATGGTGGATGTCTCAGTGCCCAGAATGACCGTATCCACACCAGAGGTTGAAATTGCATCCCAGCCTTTTGTTAGGAAACGTGGGAGAAGGGAATGTCTCTCCTCCCTTTCTAGGGACCCTAGGGCTGGGAAACTGGGGCCGGGGGGGCTCATGCCTGGAGGATGCTGGTACTCAAGGAAGTGGGGAGCATGCCACCAATACAGGTCTTTGAGTGTGTCTGAGGTAAGTGAGCTAGGAGGCAGTGCAGGGGGATGCACAAGCTGGTTTTAATGGACTGTGTGGAGCCCATGAGCTGGCTCGGCTGCCTGTGTAAACACTGCCAGTAATACCGCTCATGTAAAACTCATGTCGTGAGGCAAGAATCAAACTCTCTTTATTCCCCTGTACCTTGTTCAAAGCTTTATCAGGCAGATGAATCAACCTCAGTCTCCTAATATCACAAGTGTAAGATTTTGCCAAGTCTTCTACTGTCCCCCAGCGTGGTCAGAACAAGACAGTAGCATATCAGCTCCCAGCCACCCTTTTCTATACTTTTGATGGAGTTTTGGGAGACACTGGGATGCCAGTTATTCCCAGCGCAGCCACTGCATGCCATGAATGGGCTTATATTTGGAAGATCTGCCGCAGGCACGAGTGTGCAGCTGCTTGAGGCTGATTTTGGAAGGGCTGGTGGTTTTTCACTGCACCTAGATTGCTGATCGAATATTGGATTCACACTGAACAGGTGCAAAGTAACGTCTTTGCACTGCTGATGGTCCTCAGCTCCTGAAATGTGAGGATTTCAGGAACTCTCTGAGGCAATTTTGGTGGAATGTTCTTCTGAATCCAAATGGGGACATTCTGACTAAGAGGTACCATGATGTATGAGAGCAGATGAAATGAAGAGAAACATTTGTTTCTGGGCCCTTTTCATGAATGAATACATTTATGGACATCTTTTTAACTATGAAATACTTTGAATTTTAGCTGTGCCACACTGCTCAAGAGTGATAATAATCTTCCAGGCATCCTGTCCACCGGTTCATTATTCTTCAGGAGCAGGGTAAATTCCTTGCCCCATAGGGGCTCAGCACTTTGCCTCCCATCAGCCTCTCACCAGACAACAACCCACACTGAAGCTACATCCTAGGAGAGCTTGAACATCTCCACGAGGCTCGTGGGGTCATATTTGTGGAAGAACAATGTAGTTGATATTTCTGGGGCCTGAAGTGCAGTAGCAAAATTGTTCTCCTTTGACACCACTTTTGTGCAGATTTACAGATATGGCTTGGTAATACTACTTCAGGTGAGGAAACCAAGTCCTACACGTTGTGAGCATGCTGCAGTGACCTGGGTTTTCTGGCTTACATCTTAATTCATTCATCAAGTAGATTACAATTATGGATGTTAAAAAGATTTGAAAAGAGAAACCAGAGAAGCACTGTTGATACAGATCTTTCTCAAGGACAGGAATAAAAAGAAAGAAATTTAGACAGTGTCATACAGGTGGCTATTAAAACAAGATATAATTTCCATTAGTAAAATACTCCATTTACACCAATACTCCATTTCCACTCTGAAGATTGATACTACGATTCGTGTAGCTCAAAATCACTTGTGCCTTTCTCACGCTTTAGACAGACAGATAAAATTCCAGTTGAAGGGTTTCTATTTAAATAGTGTTGATATAATCAGTCTATTAAAATACAAGGTGTTAATTTTCCAGTAATCACTACAGTTTCTTTCTCTTTGTATCTCCCAATTGGAAGGATAGCCTCATCCCGCATGGTTAAAATGTAGTAATGCATTCAATGCCAGGCCATGATTTTAGACCTCCAGCTGTTTTACTGGTTGTGTAAGTAAAAATAAGATAATGTTATGCTTGGTAACCATGGTTTTTGTAGGCATTCGCATTTTACAAATCACTGCACAGTATGCAAACCATTATATATATTTTAAATGTTTAAAATCAAGCCTACCAGAAGTCTACCAGTTTCATTATTTAAGGAGGGGGACTGCTAGACTGTGAAGAGTGATATATTCTATCAAGCTACTCTGTGGAGTTATATTATCTGTGCAAATCATGTGAAAATATGTGCTTCGGCAAGACAAAAAAAAAGGAGTATTCTCTGCTATTAAAAGTGTGTTGTGAGAAGCTAGATGGAGTCATTGGTTTGGCGTAATGTATAAGTAAAATCTCTTTTTTTTTCAAATAATAAAACAGGAGAAAAAACAGAGCACAGAGAGAAGGCAACCATGAAATACTTGTTTATTTTCTCCTGGTACAAAAACCTGCTTCTATTTCAAACAAAGGAATCAAGTCTCATCTCCTGCAGTTTTAGCCAGGTGTAACTACTCATCTGAGCAGAGGTCTTCCTGATTTAAACAGGCAGAAGCAAAAGCAAAACCAGGGTCATGAAGATGAGGCTTATTGATTTGTTCTATGTACATAGGCAAAAATATTATATCTCACCAGCATGATCATAGCATGTAGTTAAATCCAAGTAAACCTTAACTGGAATATTTCTTTGTGAGAAAACACTGGTAAGTGGAGCTATTGACAGCTATGTTTCCAAGAGCATCTGCTTTCAGAAACAGCAGCCATTCAGAACAAATGTTTTTGGAGGCAGATTGTGCTACTCTGATTATGCGTACAAGCAAAGATAATGGATGGTATTCAGCTGCACCTGAAATTGCCTTTAAAGTTCAGTATGAAATTTGTAGCAGGAGCAGGAAAAAAAACGACTTCTGCTTGTGCTGTAATTTTTCAGAGAACACACATGCAGTACTCTGTACAGCTAGAGCTCTCAATTTTAATTATAAAATTGTAAGTATTATGCAGTACAGTCAGACCTGATTAATCAGGTTGGAGCTGGTTTATGCTTATATCTGGGAATAAAAATGCTTTGGGTATTAATTAGTCTTACTGTATTTATTTTATATATTTATTCAGATTTACTCCTGTTGCAACTTCCGGCATTCAAAAATATCAATCAAGGCAAAGTCACAGCACTGACTTAAAAAAAAACATGTTGTTTTTCAGACCATGGTCTTATTGTTCTTTTCATCCTTAGGATGCATTTGGGTTAAGTTCAGAGCTCTTTCTTCATCACTGAAAATAATAGAAACCAACGTGTTCACCTCCACCCCCCAATAAAAAACAGACTCTGAAGTTTAAGCCAATAACTTCTTCATGAGAAGGAGTGGTAATTAAAACTTTGACTACAGCAAGAAAAGCACATGAGAGTGATGGCAACATTACCTTTAAGAGACACCTCCTCATTCATGCCCAGAAGGTCCCCCAAAGGTTATTGTAGCCCCAGAGCTCAAAGACAGTATTCTTCCAACAGTGCTCTACATTACCTGTCTGAAGGTAGATTTCAGCAATGTAAAGAGCCTATTTGCTTAGGCAATAATCCCCAGCCGCTGGTCTTCATCAGAGGAGGAGTTTCAGTCTTGTGTCCTGTTCATCTTCCCATTTCCGTGGGAAACAAAAGACTGGCAGTAAGCAGAGAGCTCTCTCAAACTGCTTCTGCCTCTGAAGTACTCTATAGACTCTCTCCTTTCCCTAGAAAAATATCCAACATAGGAAAAAAGAAGTGTTCCAGCAGTCCGAGTCAAATGGGAGAAAGAGTGGGTTTACACTGACACAGTGAAGTGGAAACAGCTCCCCAAAACAGAACCATTTTCCACTGGGAGTGACCACGGTGGTCCCACATCACTGGGGAGTTTTTGCTTACTTCCCTGGATTACTGCAGTCAACTATCAAGACAAACATCCTTAAATAATTTTCTGCACAGTGAACAATCTAAAAGCCTCACAGAAAGAAAATCACATATACAGCTGAATTCAAATTCAGACTTTGTGCTTTGGCTACAGAATAATAATTTCACAAATCACAGCTTATTCATTCTGCTGGAAATATCTTAGAAATGCTTTAGTAATAATTTTCACACGCTACAACTGTGAAAACCTGCTATACAAGTGTTATTTCCTTTTAACAGACATCTGACAACTTTGCTCAAGTAATGCACCCACACAGAGTGGCACCTTATCTATATGCTTTGTATGCATAAATTCCATAGAACACTAGGAAAAAGCTACTTATATAAAGAGGATCCAAATATCACCTTATAATCACACACACTTTTGTGGGCAAATTTGTCCACAAAGTAAAAATAACAATTTTGCTCTATACAGTATTTTCAACTAGAAACTGATTTACTGCTTGTAGAGTAGTAGCTATGTCTTTATGTTTCTTCATTGTCTTGGAAATGTAAAAAAATAAATAAATAAAACTTCTGTAATTAGAGTAAGTTCAACTTCACAGACAAATTACATCTGCTAATAAGATGCCCCCACACTGCAGATGGCACTTGCTTCCAAACTCAAACTGCTATTGCAAAATATGTGTATATTCACAAATTAATGAAAATGGAGTCTTCTATGTCTGTTCTAACATCAGCTGGATTCACTTGAGATTACACAGGTTTCCATCTGATGAAACAATGTGGTGTCATCACATTGTACTTGCTGTGTTCCAGCCTGAAATGCTTTTATGTGCCTAGAGAAAGTGAGAAATAAAAATACACATGCTGTTTCAGAGACCAGAAAGATAGGTCTGAGATGTAAAGGACTCAAATTTGAATCCAGACTTTTACTGGCCCACAACTCATCACTGGCAACCAGAATAGCTTATGTCATCAACCAGTTTAATTAAAAAAATAAGATTAAAAGGCCAGCTCCACTTCCTGAATTCCCATCCTGGGAAATCTGGGCAACCTTCAGAGCCCCCAGAGGATCTCTAAGGGCTCCTCAAGGCTGCTGCAATATGAAGAACTTCTGCAGCTCAGCAGCCTCCTGCATTTGGAGGAATACCCTGCAGAAAGCTCACAAAATGGATTTCTCCTCTGATATCGGTATGCCTCTCCTATTGGCTTCAAGAAACAAAGGACACCTACTTCTTTCTCCTCTGATGGAGCATGATGTGAATTAGTTACAGAAAGGTTCTTTCCATGCAGGGTCATCCAGACAAAAGGGCAGCCAGGTCGAACCTGTATATGTACTATGTATATGTACTATGGCTCTCAGTCAGTGGGAGGTGAGTGAGATGAAATATCAACTGATGCTCCTAAAAAAAAACTGACCTAAAGGGATGCCTATCTCTGGGCTAGGCCCCACACTGAGGATTTTTCTAAATATCTCAGAAACACTGACAGTATGAACGCCATTTATGTACAAAGACATATTCACTTTATATGCAACAATAGGACAGGGACACATTGCAAGCTTTTTTCACCACTGCACACTCTGTTCACTCTGCAATGACCCAGGAGATGGCACAGTGTAGAAACAGCAAAGTGTGGTGAGGGCATCCCTATTGATGGTCAGTCCATAGTTCTGTTTTCTTCAGGACATGAGGGCATGCTGTGCTTAAATGTCTCTCTCTCCTCTTATTTCCCAGTCCCTTTTGACCTTATTGTCTGGGTTCAGCCTATAGCAATTAAAAGGTAGAATAGAAATGGCCCCATATGTTTTACAAAAAGAGGTGGACAGGAAGATGCAAGAACCTACTAAACCCACTTGTGCCCACTGAGGGAAAAGCTAATGAGATCTGTCTCTCAGGCAGCAGAAGATCTACACAGGAAAGAGTTATTGAAAACCAGGTTTCATTATTTGTGATGCTCATGGAACTATTTGTTTGATTCTGTTCTATATTAATAAAGTATTTCTATGCAAAAAAAAAGACAAACACCAAAGCAACCCTTCTTTTCCAATATGTCCATCTTCATGAAATCTTCATAATGGCCGGTTGTGTTATTTGATACACTTGCATTTGACAGTTTTGGATACTACGTGTAATATCTTCCCATCAGTCTGGCAACTTATAACTTTTTGGCTTTGACTGTTGCTGAATCATCAGCTGTCTGAAGCAGTTGTCTCTACTTAGGTGTTTGTGATTTCAGCATTAACAACTGGATCCATTCTAAACACTGAGATTTACCAAACAACATTGCTATCCATAGTCAGATATGAAGGGGGAACAGAGGACATTTTTAATCCTGAATTTCCTCCTTTTTATTATCAAGAACACAGAGAAAATCCAAACCTATATTAGGTATAAGTACAGGAAATGAGCATACCACAAAATCCTAATATCCCAATAACATAGGTGGTCCATCTATTACCCCATTCCACTTCTCTCTAGAAGGGTGAAATGCTCTGACACAGAAAGGGAAAAGACAGTAGAGTGCTTTTCTCTGCCTATTACGTCCTAGTATCTCCAGTGCTTGAAGGGATTTACTGGGCAAGAAGGATGGATCTGAAGATCAGCTGTTCTCTGTGAGATAATTCCCAGAAGGCACAGAAATGTCTTCACCTAAAGCACTTAGTAAAATATGAATGGCAAAAACCTGTGACAATTTCCTTCTCTACACAATTGTTGGGTCATTTTTTACAAAAGACAGGTAAGTGGTAGAAGAGTGTGCTGAATAAATAGCAGTATGGTTCTTGAAATATAAAATGTAAGAAACTCCACATTGTTTTCAGATACATCAGCTTTCTTCTACGTACCACACCAACCCCATAAGAGGTGTTGGTTTTAACCCTCTGCCAGCACATTGACTGGCATGCCTGTCAGAACACTATGCACAAAGTCCCCCAGGATAAGGCAATTTTTAGCCAGAGAAAATTCAACAAATGTAATCAAATGCACAGACCTGCCCAGTGGAGAACCTCACTCTTCGCCTGGAAGGCTTTTGAAAGACATGGTTAACTGGATGAGTGAGAATTAACTCATTTCTGATATGGGAAAGATTTGCTAATAAGTGGGAAACAATGTGAATTATGTGGTGATAGCAACAAGAAATCTTGGTGGGCTTGAGCAGGTCCCTTGCTTATATGCATGCCCTTGTCAGTAGGGAACAGCTTACTCACTGCAGCCTCCAGCAGCACATAAACCACAGGTCTCCACCTCCCTGCTCTTCCCACCTAATAGTAAGAACTATTACCAGCCCTGACCTCAGAAGCATCCCTAATGTGAGGTTTGTGAGGATACCAACCAAGAAAGCAATGCAGCATTTTGGTACCTGACTAAAGAGCTTAGTAGTATTGTACGGAGATGCAGAGATCTCACCTTTCAGCACCATGTTTTTGTCGTGATATCAGACCTGGTGACACTGTTGCAGCTTATCAGCAGCATTTGGGCCCCTGGGCTGGTGTGTGCTCCTCCACCTTTCACCTAGAAAGGCTGCAAGGTGTAACTGTGGAGACCACTCACTCCTCAGCCATTGCCATCATCAAACTGCAAGGCATCAGAAAATGCTCTGTCACACAACTCCATGGAGAAGGTATTGGCATACTCTGAAAATGTTTTAATGGCAGATGTTGTCCATTACATTCCTCTATATTCTAATTTCTGTTAGTTTTGCAGTCCTGGGTATATTGTAGGGCTTTCTGTAAGTCACCACCAGGTTAAAATTTCAAGTAAAAGCTTTGGCAGTCTGCACTGGCTTTTCTTTTGGACCAACCTTCATCTTGGGCACCATAAGTACCTGAGGGGAGCTGCTGTGGGAGGCCATCAGTGCCCACCCATGGCCTGCTGAACCAGAGGTCTGTGACATGGTGCCTGTCTGTAAGGTGCTGCACTGGGTTTCTCACTAGATAAGTGGATTATTACCCTGGCTTGCAGCTGCTCCACAGAAATAGGTCAGCCTCAGGACTAGGCTTTGCCTTCCCCTATTTGGCATGAGAACCACTCAAGAGGAAAAAGGGCTGCTTGCAGGGTCCTTGTCCAAGGACCATTGAACTCCTAAACAATGGATTGTCTCTGACAGTGTTTCCTAAAGAGGAAAACACACTCAAAGTCAGCACCTGGCGTTTCCATTGCATTGAATTTAGGTATGTACCCCATAGTGGTGAGATTTTCTGCATTTGCACTAGCTCAGTGCCTACAGAATTCATTCTGCTCTGGGTGAGGGAGACATTTGTTGGTCATTCATGGGTAGCAGTTCACTTAAGCAACATCTGCTCCCCATCACCACCTCTGCTTCTTTTCACTTTTTGAATGGAAACTCCCACGCTGATGGAGCATGAGGGTAGTGTTGATGCCAGATGTGCAAAAATGGGAGCAAGAAAGGTAGAACCTGCACATGGCCTTACCTTCCCCATGTCCATCAAAAATGACTCTGAAGTGGAAAAATAAACTCAAGGAGGCTGTTTGGGCCCACACTGTCCACACACTTGGCAGCCAGCTCTGTGGGCTGCAGCATCGTGTGCTTGCTCCATTCAGGAGCCAGCACACTGAAAATGCTGTTGCCCTCTGCAGTTGTTCTTCAGCTTCCCAAGTGAGTCCTGCAGCAAGCTACCATCTCATTTTCCTCTGAATTTCTCAGTCTACAGCTCAGCAACTGCAGATAACACCCCAAGGCTGACCACCTCCCTCCACCCTTTACCCACTTCATAGTTGTACCTTGGAAGTGTGCTTAACCCAGATTTTGAAGTGGAGTTGCAGGCTGAAGTAAAAGGGAGTTTCAGTGTCACACCAGCAAGGCAAACTTTAGATCTAAGTCTTATGTCAGCCATGCTTACCATCAGAAAGAAAAAAAAAAACACAAAAAAACTTCATGGAATTGCCAAGAAGAAAGAAACAAATTTCTGAAAGTCAAAAATATGCAACTTAGTTTTGGTATAAAGATTTCTCCATCCATCATGTCTTCTCCACGTCATTATACCTCCCTCAGCTGATGACTCTGCAGAACAGAAAGATTGCAAAGTTTTCATTATTGCCTTTATTTTCCTTTTCCTTCATTCTTCCACCCATCTGCATTGTGATTAATATCACTGAAAAATGTTAGGATAAAAGCCTTTTCCCATTATATGTGTTACAGCTGGAGAAAGGCACAGGGAAATTCTTGCAGGAAACATTCTTCTTTTAAGAATTCCAGACTGAGAAATTAAGGTAATTTCCTATTTTTTGAGAGTTGATAAAACCAATCCATTTTTGCACTTCTAGTTCCCACAGGCACTTATGTAGTAAAGCTCCTGATTGTCAGGTGGTGCAAACTGGCTTAACTCTTTGAATTTTTAAGAAGCTAATCCAGCTCCCATTGGCTGAGGATCCATCCTTTAAATGGTCATCCCATGTACCTGAGGGTCTCTGTGAGAATAGAGTCTCTGTGCACCATTTTCCCCAGTGAAACCGCACAGGAGGCAGACACTGGGAAGCACATCCTTCCCCTCCTGTCACACAGTGGCAGATCTGGGGATATCTAGTGTTTGGATCTGCAAATTAATTTGCCTCTTGCAAATGAATGTGTGCTGCTGAGTCTGCTGCACACGGCAGTTTCTGGAGCAGCGTGGCAGATTTCACACAGGCTTCGCCAAGCCCTCATTTCCACATTCTAGGAACCACATGCTGAGAAGTGTGGGAGAGCCACAGGTGACTGACCCTGAAGGGTGCAGCAGAAATTCTCCCTGAAAGGCTGGCAGCTGAGTGGGGCTGGAGCCCAGCTGGAGTAAGCAGACGAATGAAGGAGGATGGGCTGCAGAAGCCCCAGGAACCACACCACGGCCGGCGGCCGGCAGCCTGCTGAACAGGTTGCTCCCAATAAAAGTGCTTTGCCACTGGATTGAGGCAGCGGATGAATTAATTGTGCCATTTCCGTGACATTCTGCCGCAGCTTAAACATATTAATAACTGTTCATCCCCGAAACAGCTTCTTCCTCCCAATTGAGGGGGAAAAATATCCATCTGAATTTTTTAGATTATGTGACAGGCTTGCAAACTGTTGTTAACTTTATCATTTGGGATATGGATTAGACTGCAGCACATTAATTTATCGTGAAGTAAGAGCTGCCTGTTCATCTCTTTTCTATTATGACATCTGCAGTGAAAGCACGATGGGGGCCAGACAGACAGTGAGTAATAGACTTGAATATGAAGTTTGGTGGGGGAAAAATGGCAAGGCTTGCTACAGATATAATTGAACCCATTAAGCAAAAAATAAAAAAAAACAGTCAGTGGTCCTTTAGCAGATATTGCTCTTAATGAAATTGCAGATAATGAAACCTGCCAGTTAAAAGCGATATCAATTCACATCTATTAAAGTTGGCACAGAAAAGTCAAGCAAAAACCGATCATGTGATTGAAGACATTTTTCTGAAGTCCCTAGGGCTCTGCAGCCACCCCTTCCTTGCTCCCCACCCCTCCAGCCCCCATGGATGGGACACACAGGCACTGCCTCCCCCAGGGAAAGTCTCAGGCATGCAGGATTTTCTCCCACTGCTCACATTTCACTCCTGGACAATGGGCCTTCCTGCATGGCCAAGTGGGCAAGGTGAGGGCCTGTGATTTGTGAGGCAAAGGAATTCATAAAGCGTTAGAGAGCCTCCCTGGCATCCTAAATTTTTAATGCAAACTCTCCAGCTTTGCAGAAAACTTATTCTCATTGTCATTTTCATTCCCTCTTGGCCTGTTTGTCCTCCAGTGACACATGAACAATTACATGGCACAAAATGTATGAGGCTTAAGTACTTAAGTTTGGCCCCTTAATGCCAATGGGTAAATCTATTTACATTATCTATATTTAATATTTAAGGGTCAGTGTCCATGAACCTCTAGACTGAACTTGCCAAGTCATGACAGTACGGTAAGGCTATCGCCTCACAGCAATTTATAAGACCACATTTTAACACATAATGCTAAAGACAATTCAGCTACAGGCACAAGGCTCTTTGACACTCCGGGTGCCACCACTCAGTTTTATTTCCCAGCTTCCCAAGGATCAGATCTGTTGTCCTGAATCCTTCAGGATTTCACGTCTCATCAAGATATGCTTGCATGTGCTTGCACCTGGTAATATTCAATACATGTGGCTAAAACAGTTCACAAACAGTTAGTCAAAATAAATTCAGTTAATTCATACTGAAGATGTTCCCAGGTGCTTTTAAATTCATATTATGTAAACAATCCCAGCACTGACTTTTCCCTTTGTTTCTATTAATGCACTGGGTGCATGCTCAAGAGGCAAAGATTTATGTCAGGAGTGTTCACATAGTCTTGTAATGTCTTTGCTTTCTCCCCTTCTGTTTGTAAAAGTATCCCTGGCCTGACCCAAATGCAGAATAATGCTGCACAGGAACAAAGGAATGTCCTGGTGCTGGATCAGGCCACTGTTCTGCTGAGCCTGATACCCATCCCTGCCAGGGGCCATGACCAGCTACCTCCCAGGACAGCGCGAGAAAGCCTCTAATGAACCGTCATGGGATGATGCCCATAAGGGAAGGTTTTTGTTACTTCCCGTCACTTAGCTATTATCCAATGCCGTGAAGCATGAGAGTTTGCATCCTTTTTTTTTTTTTTTTTTTTTTTTTTTTTTTTTTTTTTTTTTTTTTTTTTTTTTTTTTTTTTTTTTTTTTTTTTTTTTTTTTTTTTTTTTTTTTTTTTTTTTTTGATCTAATGTACTGTGGTTCTCGTTATCCATACAAATGTCTAGGCTGGTTTGGAAGCTGTTAATCCCTTGGGCTCAGTAGTATTTTGTGACAGTAAGTTCCCAGGGTTAATTAAGTGTTGTCTAAAAATATTTCCTTATCAGTTTCAAATCTTTTTTCCTTTTGTGCTTCCTTGTTGAGCAGTTCTTTCTCATGAATTTTAAAAAACTCTCTAAATGAGATCATCTTTTCTAACCTTTTCAGTATTTCTCATTGTCTGCCCAGCATCCCTCCTTGTACTTATATCATCCCTAAACAGAAACAGTAGGCATCTTTTGTCCTCTTCTTTGAAGGGGTCTATCCAGGATTAGATCACACCCCTTTTAACGTATAAGAGTAGCAACTATTCAGTCCATTCATGCAGCCTGATTCCAAGAGCCTCAAAAAGTTTCCATTAGACCAGACAAATTAGACAAATAGACCAGAGAGTCTCCAAAGGCAAACGCCTGCAGAGCCAAGAAATTCAAAAGCAATCCACCAAGCTGGACAACATCCATTGAGGATACATCAGTGTTCATTTGGGATTGATGAGCTCAAACCCATCAGAGTAAACAAGTTTGCAGGGAACTTGCAAAGGAAGCAGCTAGAAAGGTAAAGTCGTTTATGCCCATCAATAAATCCAATGGGCTGGTTCATCCAGCTTTCCTTTGGCCATGCAGCTTCGCTGGGCCGTGTAATTGCTGCCTTATCAGAGAGATTCAAGCCTGCCCGTCGAACAGATGCAAGTTTCCCTTGCTCTTGTTCAGCTGGGAACCCGCTCCGCAAAGCAGAAATAAATCACAGGGAACTTGCTGTCGTTTCTCCACCTTCCTGCACATCCTCCACCACTGCCGCCTGACTGGCTCGAGCTGGCGTAGTTTTTAAATGAAATGTGGGAGACTAGCATCAACAGCCTTGCCTAATTTTTAGCTAATACCTTGGTGGGTTCTGCGTTCGCATCTGGCCGGCGCCGTCATGCTGAGCCTGATGATAACAGGCTGCTGCGCTTTCCGAGCAGGAAGCCGGGGTACTGCTACCGACAGCCTAAACAGAGGCTTGTTCCAAGCAAAACAGCACATCGCAGCCAGCAAAGGGTCTACGATGCGGGACTTCTCCCAAGGCATAAAAAAAAAAAAAAAAAGAGGGGGGGAGAGAAAAAAGAAAAAATTTTAAATTAAAAAAAAAAAAAAAATAAAAAAAAAAAAAAAAAAACAGAGAGGGGGGGAGAGAGAGAGGGAAATGTGTTAACTGTGCTAACAGTGCCAAGTAATATGCTTCGTTAAAAATTTAATCACCTGCAAGTGCAAAACAAGTGCAAAGCAATCATGTTGTAATTAGCACAGCAATTAACACCTCCCTTTTCGATAGCACATGCATCCTAGGAAGTGCATGATTGCAAGTGTTTATGCTGCTGACAGACTAAGTTCCTATAGAGAAGAAAAAATTGCTTAAATAGATTTTTTTTTCCCCTCGTCTTTTTGGCATTTGGGCTGTTATGTGTCCATGAAACCCCAGCACCAGCTGCCATGTTGGTTTTGTGTGAGTGCTGCTCCACTGCACAGTGTAACCAGCAACAACAACTTGATCTGGAGCCTCCTGAAAGATGGCTACAAACCGCAAGAGCCACGCTGTTAAATGAAGATGAAAATATTAAAATTACTAGATGAATTCTTGCAGACTACCACTTGTCGTAGAGCAAGCACTGAGCCTGCACTGAGATCATGGTTTCTGGGATGCTATGGCAAAGAGGACAGGACAAACAAGACCTGTGGCTTCAGGATGGATTTCTAGCCAAAATATGCCTGGTTCAAGAGTGCTGAAGTCTCTATTCAGTGTGTCCACCCCATTGAAACAAACACTTCCTACCCAAGACTGGGCTGGAAGCAGTTTGGTTGAGATTGATAAATTGGCTGATGCAGAGCTGGCTTGGGAAAACAATCTCACAGCAGCTTTGCCCACACAACTGCTGCTCTTTTATCCACAGCGCTGGGGTGTCTGTGCTTGTCCTGAGGGGCTCTCCTGCCCGTTGTCACCTCTAGAAACTTGGGGTTCGATCATTCCTCTCATGTTTCTCAACCAGGACTGGCTGCCAGCTCTTCATGAGACTATATGAGGAAGCAAAGCTCACTCTCAGTCTTAGTTTGGAGAAGTTATGTGGGCCTAAATATTCAAATATATCCCACAAAATACCGTTATTTAGAGGCTATTCAACCTTAATGAATAGTCTGTGTTCTTAATGCAACACCACATTCAGCATCCTGGCAGAAACTCAGAGGCTGTCATGGTTGCTCAATACAGCCAAAGAGCTGACCTGTGATCTTGGCATTCAAATCTAAGCACCAAAAAGCAAAAGCCATATTTGACAACATGAATTTTGAGGCCAGTCTTGATGTTCCACTCTTCCCAGACACTGAGATGGTTGAAAGGGATTTCAGTCACATGGTTCAGTACTGGATTCCTATTTATAAAGTCTTTTGAAGATGTTAAAGCCACAAAAAATGTTACTATCAGGTGTGAGCCAAAATACCAACTGATCCTGCAATAATTACAACTCCTGAAAACAGTTACTTCCTATGTAAGTTCGCTACATATCCTCAGAAATTCACATTTTCCATACCATTAATTCCATAAATTAAGACAAAATTGGAGCACAAATTCAGCAGTTACCATAGCGCCAAGTAGAAGGCAAGTGAAAATGAAGAGCAGTGGTACCTTTGCAATTCGAATATATTTTCTTGTTTTCTGAAACACTTCTGTACTGAGATAGAAGCCAGCTCTGATATGGTACCAGTTGGATGATAATTTTAGCACCGTCTCTGACAACACTGAAGCCCTACATTCACCCTCCTCCTTCCAGACAATTCAACTGTTTCATTGTGTCCCCCCCATCACCTTCCTTCCATCCAGGCTAAACTTACGTCTGCCCTGTCCTCCTGAATGCAGTTGAAGCATCCAAGGTTTGATGCTTTCAACCAGCAGTAATAGGTGCTTAGTTCTAGCACACAACACATTTGACTTTACTTTTACAAGTCTCCAGTACAATGTGGGCTATAGAGGTCTGAAGTAGATTTCCTGGTTCTGGCTGTATTGGAGATGGGCAAGAAGAGGTTCTCAGGGTCTGAGTTAAAAGGTCTTCCACCACCTTCATGAGACATTTAGGGTCATTTCCCTGCCTCTGCCAGAGTTCACCTTCTCAAAGGCATACTGTTAAATCATCCCTGCCAGAGATGACTTACCCTCGAGGCTCATAAAAGTACGTCTGAAGAGCAATCGTGTTTGTACTTGAAATGCACTGAAATAAGCCATGTGTGAGGGGTAGTGGGAGGAGGCCAGAAGAGAATACCACTGAAACACCAGCCCAGGGCTCTCATCTCACCAGGCAATATATTTCAAAAGACACAAGTACATCACCGTGCAGTACTATACATACACACAGCATGTTTCTCAAGAAGTCTTGTACAATGTCTACATTAATAAGGCAAGGTGGGATTCCCTTGTGCCAAGATCCCTTCCGAACACTAAATTAGTGTCCATCAAGTAAGAGAAAAATGTTTGTGTGAGTTGCCTGTTAAAAATGTTTGCAGCACAGCAGGTTTAAGTAATGGGAGCCACTGTTTTCTTCAAAACATGAAAAGCTGATAGTTATCACCAATAGAAGGTTAGGAAAACCACTGGGGATAAGCAGAACCTTGCATGCATAGGAAACCACAAACTAGTGTAACTGCACAAAAGCTCATAGTTCAAAATATATGCAAAATGCATCAGAAACCTCTCATCCTATCCTGGGAACAAGCAAAACACTTTACACCCATGGGAGGCAAGCACAGGGGGAAAAACCTCTCATGGACAAAGGCTGCAGCAGAGAAAAATGTCTGGGGGAGTCTAGTGGCCTCATCATTTGCCAGCAGCTGTCACCAGGGAGTTGTTAAAGGATCCAGCAGCAGCCACATATTTTTATCTCCGAATGAAGGGGATAATGGAACAGTCAGAGGGGCAGACTGGCACTTGTGATCTGCTCAAGGACAGGATCAGCAAGAAATTGCCTGGCCTGGGAACTGCTCTCTCATTCTTATGGAATCATAAGATCATAGAATCATAGAATCACTCTACTTGGAAAGGTCTAGTCCAGCTCCTATCCTTCTACCCTCCTGTCCTTGCACAGGACAACACCCAAATCCACACTCAGGGCATTGTCCAAATGTTTTTTGAATATTGTCAGGCTTGGAGCCATGAATACTTTTCTGGGGAGCTTGTTTTAGTGCCCCACCACCCTCTGGGTGGAGAATCTTTTGCCAATATTCAACCTAAACCTCCCCTGGCACATCTTCCAGCCGTTTCCTCAGGTCCTATCATTGGTCACCAGAGAGAAGAGATTAGTCCCTGCTCCTCCTCCTTTCCTTGTAAGGAAGCTGTAGACCAAGATAAGATCTCTCTTCTGTCTCCTCCAAGCCAAACTGACAGTGACTTTCACTACTCTTCATACTACTTACTCTCTAGGCCCTTCATCAATTCTGTGGTCCTTTTCTGGATGCTCTCCAGTAGCTTGATATCCTTTTTCTACTGTGGGACCCAAAACTGCACAAAATACTGGAGGTGAGGGTACACCAGTGCAGAGTGGAGTCGGACAGGCACCTCCCCTGACTGGCTAGCAATGCTGTGCTTGATGTACCCCAGAACACAGTTGGCCCTCTTGGCTGCCAGGGCACACTGTTGCCTCATGTTCAACTTGCCGTTGACCAGATCCTCCAGATCCCTTTCCACAGGGCTGTTCTTCAGTCTCTTATGCTCCATTCTGAATGTACAGCCAGGGTTGCTCTGTCCCAGGTGCAAAATCCAGCACTTGCCCTTCTTAAATTTCATGCAGTTGGTGATTGCCCAACTCTCCAATTTGTCTAGATCCCTCTGCAGGACCTCTTTGTCCTCAAGAGCATCAACAGCTTCCCCCCATTTTGTGGCATCAGGTTAGTAAACCTTCAAATCCTGCATCTAGGTCATTTATGAAGATATTAAAGGTCAATCCTTGCCAAACCCCACTACTGACTTGTCACCAGTCCAGTGTAATCCCATTTACTATGATCCTTTTTGCCCAATGAGTTAACTTGTTGCATTTTTTTTCCACACAGCTGTATGCTGGACACTGTTCAGGAGGAAAAACAAGTTCAAGGTTGATTGGGAGTTTATCATTTGCACAGTCTTGGTCCTCTAGCCCAAGGTTCTGGTAGTGCCCAAGCCCATCATTGATGTTGAAGACAGAGGCAAAAAATGCATTAAATGTCTCTGCTTTGTCTAAATCTCTGTTTAGGAGGTGTCCATGCTTATCAAGTAATGGGACACTGTTATTTCTGGCCTGCCTTTTGTTATTAACGTATTTTTAAAAGCCCTTTTTATTATCCTTCATAGTGCCGGACAGCTTCAACTCTAGTTGAACTCTGGTCACACAAATTTCTGCCCTAGAGTGGTGAACAGCATCCCTGTAGTCCTCCCATTATAATTGTCCTTGTTCCCACTGGACATCTTCCTTTTCTGCCTCAGTTCCAGTAGATGATACTTGCTCAGCCAGGTTAGCCTTCTGTCTCACCTGCTTGACTTCCAGCATTTTGGAGTTGCTTAGTATTATGTCTTTCAATGCCTTTGAGTGTTAAGAAACCCCAAAAGAGAAACATGGCTTTATCAGCTATGAGCAATACAGCCTACAGCCCTAGACTTGTGACTACCTCCTCACAAGATGAGTCTTTACCAGACAAAAGAAGTCCTCAAACAAATTTTTGCAGATGGCAACTACCATAGTCAAGCTTCACCAGCAGTATTCAGTTGTGCCCAATGCTTTTGCTCTCTGAACTGTATAGCCAAGTCAAAACCAGCACTATCTCCCTTGAGCATGTCTTGGGCATAGTTCTCAGTATCACGTTATAGATGATGTATTCATGGCATTCTAAGGGATGAATGTGGGCAGTGAAAAATCACAGGGAGTTACACAGCTTTTTCAGTTCCCAAGGCATATGCCTTAAAATAAGAGATTTTATGGGAACGAAAGGAAAGTACTGAAGTGGTGAAAGGAGATGGGAAAACCAAGAGTGCCTCAACTGCAAGTACAAAAGTATGGGAAGTATTTAGGCTTAGCAGGTATTTGGGAAAGCTAAAATCCTGCTCCATCAACCTAGAGAGCAAATCTTACATACAGATTCTCTGTGTGTTAGGACTGTGAATAAGAAATCAAAGTCTGTGGTTTGTCTCCCTCTTAGTGGGAACCATGGAGCTTGGGGCGATAAGGTCCCTGCCCCCTCTCTAATAACCTACCTAATCTTGACAGGCACTGCTCTCGCACAGCTGGGGAAGATAACACTTCTCACTAATATTTCTGAGTCTGGAAAGAAAAAAGGTGAAAAACCCAGAGAAATATAAGAATCTGAATTCCCATTCATTTTGCATATCCAGGTTCCCAGGCACCCATCCCTTTTTTACTGAAGGGGGGAGAAATATATTTAATAAAGATCTGGCAGGAGTATGATGAAATAATGAGTAGGATGAGACCATGTTACATAAATTGGCAAGACTCCAGCTTGTAAATGATTAAAACAAAAGAAAAAGGGAGTTTCCATGAAGACTAACGTAAAAAGCATTTTATAATCAAAAGGCCTGAAACTATGGGGGTTGATGGGAATGTCTAGCAAAACAAGCCTGTTCTGAAGCTTCCAGATGATACATGGAAACTTAATAAGCTCATCTCAGTCAACCTTAAATCAAAGAAAAGACTGATTGGAGGTTCAAAGGGAAGAGTGGTTTTGTGGCTCAAGAACAAGAGTGGGACGCTTTCCCAATGCTGCCACAGATTTCCTTTGAGATCTTGGGTAAATCGCTTACTTGTGTGATATTAAATTTCACAGCTATTTGGTACAATACTTTGCCTTATATACATATTTCCATTTGTCCCTGGAAGTGGACTATTACATTTAGATGCCTGGCTCTTCACATCCATGCATGCCATTCACACAGCATCATTGCTAACAAGCAGGCTTTCAAATTTCTTTCTACAATTTTTTCCACCGTAAATTGTGGAGAAGCCCTCTATACCTTTCTAGTAGTGCTGTCATACTGAATTAGTGTATAATTTTCCTAAAGAACTTTGAGTAGATAATGTTATAGAAGTGAGAGAACTGTCTGTAATTTTCTGCTATGAGATTAATAGTGACTTCTTTCCTCTCAGGTAGAGACCAAAAAAGGAAGCAACTTAAACAGCTGCAGTATCTCTGCTGTTAAGAGAAGTATCACTTCACAGTTCACCAGTAACTCTTGCTTCCTCTTTACCCAAAGCCAAAATCCAGTGACATTATAACTGAGAATTATAACAACAAGAGAGATACAGATATAATTTCTGTTGGAACAGAAAATCTGTTACTCAAAATCAAATGCTAATTAGCTCTAGCCTTTTGAACTAAGCAAGCTAAGAGACCATGGAGAACATTCAGATCTTCAAGGGGAGTTTGCTAACCATATACAGTTAGAGCCCAACCTTGATGTCTTTTTATCTTCCAGGTTTACAAGCGTATGTGTATTTGCGTGCACATTTCTGAAAGTCTGTTCTGTACACTGAAAATTCAGATGAAAGTCAAGAAGAAGGTTAGATCAGGGAATGAGGACTCCTTTATACTGCTTCCAAGCTCTGCCCTGATGCATTGTGTAACCTTGGGCAAGTCATTTAACTTGTCTTGCTCATCCATCAGATAGAAAGATGATGCTTATCTATTGCATGAAAATGAGTTAATTGCTGTTTGCCAACTGCTTTCATCCGTTTTGATGAATTAGACTGAGTCCATATATGTAAGTGTATATAATTTTGCATGTGTATTTTCATTTGGAGCTTGCATATGTCTTGGAGCATAGCTCCTTCAGGTCAACACTGGTTATCTACTTGGCAGGGAGCCCCTATTGTACATTTCTGATGTAATGCAAATCACAGCAACGAGAAACACATAAGTGAAAGGTATTACTCTTATCATCATCATTAGTTGTTGTTGTTGTTGTTATTATTATTATAGTTTCACAGTTGGTTGCAGATATAGGACCACTTTAAAAAATATGGCCCCAAGAAAGAATTCTGTTGTTCTTGAAAATAAGACTCTAAAAAAAAAAAAGAAAAGAAAACCAGAATGGGAGAGGCACAGGAGGCCCGGAGCAGCCTCTACACGGATGTGTTGATGTAAAGTTTCCCAGGGGCATCGCTAAATCTCTAAATGAACTTATTTATAGGTTTTACCACTCAGGAATTGACCTATGCAAGTGCTTGGCCAATGGATGTTTCTCACCAAAACAATAAATCTCCTCCCTCAGGGAGGAGTCATAGAACTCGGGACTTGATTGATTTTTGGAAACAAGGAAGCTGGAGTGAGAGTCTCAGAGAGAAATAATGAGGAGAAATTCTCTAAGCCATAGACACAGCTCTGGAAAGAACTCCAAGGGCTGTATAACCCTTGGGAGCAGAGTCCTTTAGTACTTTGCTTAAACATCAGAGGATGTACTGTGGACTGTGCCTTGTCTGTGACACATCGAGCTGATGCTGCTGCTGAAGGACATGGAGTTGCTTGCAGAGGCCAAAGGAGTCACCACTGCTTTGTTAAGCAAGGCTGGAGTGAGGAGCAGACAACAGAAATCTGGTGTGTTTGCAAGGTATGATCCTTAAACATACATAAGTGTTAGCCGTAAATTCTTGTTATTCTTTCATGTAAGGCACTCCACTACTGGAAAGGTTCTTCAAAAGAGGCAAGGATCTCCATTCCTATCTCACCAGTGTCCTCACCACCTTCACTGACAATCAAATAAGAGAGCCAGCACCAGATCGCAGCTTTGTCATATGATTACAGTCACCTTGGCCTCTGTGGTACCTCCAAAACCACTAACACTGCAATTACATTTAGGCTCTAGAAAAAGCTTTAGCTCAACTGATATTTCTTATCAGAAAGAGTCCTTTGGGGTAAAAGGACCAAAACACAGATTTGCTAAACTCTTATCCTGTGCCCCTAGTAACAGGTTGTTCTTTCTCTGTGGTGAAATCTCCCCCTTTATGCCTCCATTTGAAAACACTGCAGAGATGTTCCTCTCCACAGGCAGTCTGTGAAGCTTTGAAACAGCTGCTCTTCCAGTCTCATGGACCACTACAGCATCATATCAAGGTGTTGACGCATTGTGTCTGGACTCATTCCCAGGCCCCATGGTTTTAACATCCCTCTTTACCTTGGAGAAACACATATTTTCTATTCAGTGGCTCTTCTACTTTCCCTTTCATAGGACTGAAAGAATGGGGAAGATTTATCCAGCCTTTCCATGCATGGTTGAATTTTGTCCATAAGGACTGGGTTTCATTCACCCCACGCTTCCGTCACATCAAGTATGAAACACCTAAGACACTGGGGTGCATTGTATGCTTATTGGATGAAATGGCAAATGCTGCTAAAGTGTTAACTTGCATGATTTTTTGCTATAGATTGCAGTGCTTGTCATTCTTTACCTTAGATTGCTACGCTTATTTCATTGTTTTGCTTTGCCTGCTTTACTTGCTATTTAATGGTTGACAAAGAGTATGATTAAATGAATAGATTTTTAATGTAAATTAATTTCTACTAGTGTTTATTAGAAACACCTATGAATAGGATTTAAATAAAAACACAGCTTGAAATTAAAATGACAATGTGTTCTAATCTTAATGGATGGTATAGATCTAACCTGTTCTTTGCTACATTTGGATATCTTGAACAATGCTTTTTGGTCTACTTAGAGTCTGAAAACCATGAAGGGCAGATGTTGGCACAAAGTAATTTTTTTTGTTCTTGTTTTTACAGGACCCTAACTTTTCTCAGATAGGGACATGCAGTTCTCAGTGATGTCATCGACTTTTGCAAGCTAAAGAAGACTTACTGTTGCAAAGGCTGCACAGAAACACTAACTAAAGGCAAGCTTTCAAGCAAAGGTCAGAAAGTCCAAACAACAGAGCAGAAGATACTGGATACAAAGGCACAGAATAATTCAAACAACGCTTCCTGCACCTCCAGATGCCTTTTTTTCTTGCTAGTACATTTTGCTTTTGCTCCCTTTTTTGTAAAAAGATCACTATTAACTGTCATATATGCTTGACAGTCTAAATAATTTTGTGGTAGCATAAATGTCAGTGATATTAAAAGAGCTGACTGCCACAGGTTAGGGGTACCTGCATATTTCTGAGTTTGAATGTAGTCATCCATTATTAACAGTGATGATTTTTTACCTCATTGAGCTATTGAGAGTTAAACTCATCTGGCTTGTCAATCTAGAAGGCATCAGGAAGAAGCAGCCTTCCCAAAGCATCTTTGCAGTTGCTCTGTTATTGGTATGACACCAGATCTACTGGGATTTTGGGGCTTCTCATACCAGATCAGACCCTGTCCTCCACAGAATCAGCTCTCCATGTCACAGCATGTCCACTAAGAACAAACTGAAAGCCCTGAAGCCTCCCTCAAGCTGCCCTGCTTATGGGGAATGGAGTCCTTGCTCTCAGCTTTCCCTACCCCTGCCACCCTTATGGCTTCATACAACCACATCTGCCCAAGCGTTTTTTGCTTTGCAGTGCATTCTGCTCCTTTCAAAGTAATTACTGAGGGAATGTTACTGATGTAAACTTGTTTAAACCTGAGCACACAGTTAAGTCAGCTTTGTAATTAATTGCCTCATCATTGCAGTCATCTTTCAGGAATGCTGTGCTGCTGGTTCAAGATAAAGTAAGGAAGGGCGGGATCACCAGCAGAGATCACCTGAAGTGAACAAAATCACAGAACTTTGCATCAGTTCAGGCTCTGACACCCAGAGAGGAAGAAGAGGGAGAGACGTCATTGGCCACCACCACCCCAGCATGTGGAGGTGGACAAGGGTGTACTGTGGGAGCCCCCAGTCTCTGAGGCATGCCTTCTGCAGATGTCCCTGTGGTGGGATGCTGCATCATGGCAGAACCACTTTCCACCTTGTCAGGTGCCACAGAGCCCTCCAAGCCTTACAGTCATCCCTGCCTAGGAAGGAGAAACCTTAAGTAGCGAACCCACTAGCAGACTGGCAGTACCAAAACCTAATGAAAACAGCATGGGACTGAAAAACACATTATCAGAGACCTGTCTAGAAAGAGGGATGGAGAATGCAGAGGGATCTCAGCAGTACCTTCTTCCTCATGTACCTGAAGTAAGAATTAATGAAGGTGAATCTGGCTGAAGCCATAAAACTCAAATTATAATTATCTTCTTTCTGTTTTTGTCTGTATGCACAGTGGGTGAACGTGTTCAGAAGGTGGTTTCACCCACATGCTCCCCCATTGAGACTGGGCTCTCCTGTGCATAGGCAGGGAAGGAGAAGGGAAGAAAAAGGAGAACCAGCTTCTCTAATAACAAGAAAGTGAAGGGAAAAAGAGAAAAACAAAAACCACTAAATAAGAAAAAAAAAGATGGAGCAAGTTGTGCCAACAAGGAGAGAGCAGAGAGTGATGGAAAAGTATATCAAAGTGAGAAGTGGCTTGGACTACATCTACATCAGTTTATGGCCATCTCCTTATTCTTTGTAGCTCTTAGAAAGCTGCCGTCCATTATGAAGGAAAAGAGGGGAGATAGATGTTTCAGATAAGAGCTGTTGTTAATATTTGTGGTTACTTTATAATTGCTAGTTAAACTCCAGTTAAATAACTACATGGAGGAAAATATCATGGTCTAGATTAAGGGTGAGCTGAATTAAATAGGCAGTATAAACCTCAGTGCAGGTCCTATACCAAATGTTGCCCAGGACATATAAGAAAATACATGCCTACATCTGCCAATGATGCAGATCCTAGATTTGATGTCTCTGGAGAAGACACCTTTGCATGGATTTCTGGGCAGAATTTCTACTGCCGCAGAAAACCAGTGTGCTTTTGCCAGTTCTCTTCCACTGTTGTCAGGCAATGCAGAAACACTGATTCGCATTTGCCAGCAAGCAGCTCTTCTGCTGTGATCTAGGGGAATTCTAGCACAAGGAGGTAGAAAGGGCAATCAATGTCTATGATAAGATACTCTCTAGCAAACTGTTTATAATTTTTCTCACTGGGTTGCAGATGACCTAATAGGCTCTTTTCCCATCTCTAATTTCTACGAATCTGCAATCCTATTATTTATATTGTATCTTGAGGGTTTCTTGAAGAGTAAATGATATAATTATACCCTGAACCATAACATTTCAGGATATAGTGTAATAGAACTAAATATGCAATTACGTGGTTAGTAAATGTAACAGTACAAAACTCAAAATCTATATCCATGTACTGTGGCTTCATAAGAAGAATTAATTTCCTGTTATGTACACAGCAGATGTAATGTAATTATTGCTAACTGGAAAGTATCACCAGACATTCACATGATACCAGCAAAAAATGCCCCTCCAGTCAATTCTTCATTCAAACATATGAAAATGAGAGAATTTCCACAACTCTATCTTATCAGTAAAGTCTAGGCACATATATTTGATTTTCTGCATATCAAATGACTACTTCCCAGGTTTATAGATCCACAGAACCCACAGAGAATACACACACATATGCATAGGGAAGGGCCAGTTTCACCTCTACTTTTATTCCAGCAACTTCAACTGAATTATAGGACAGTAGAAGACAGTCCATTATTCAGCCTGTGTGTATTATGGCTGGAAGAACAAGCACTGGCCCACAACATTTATAGAACGCTGTGTGACAAAAAGAAAACAACATGAAAAGAACCACAGTCCTGTGGTTAGGAGCTAATCTTGGACTTGGGAGATATGATTTCTACTCAGAGGTTTTCCACAAGTTTCACCTATGAAAAACAAGAGAAAAGGAGGGGGAAAAAAAGAAAATAAAAAGAAAGAAAAAGATGGAAAAAGAAGATGAAAAAAAGGGAGGAAAGAGAAGGAGACAGAAAAGGGGGGAAGAAGAAGGAGACAGCAAAGGAAAAGGGGAAAAGAGGTTAAGGAAAAGGAGAAGAAGGAGGAAAAGGGGAAAAGAAAGGAGACCTTTATTGTGTGCTTTGTCTGCAAGAGGATACCTTACCAGTAAAAAATATGATTTTCCACAGGCTGCATTCACCTAGCCCAAATGCCCTTTAATTTCTACTTAAACTTAAATGTGAAATGGGACTAGGTGTATCAGAGGAAGGTGCCTTCACTAAGTGATTAATAACGCTAGTCTAAAAAAAAATCTATTTGAAGGGTTGTGACAGATCTAGCTTTAGAAGGCACACTTGTCTTGGGATTCTTCTTCCCTTAAATAGGGCAGCTACCCACTGACTGAGCAGGGGTGGTGGCAAGCCTCTGGTTAGGGGTTTCAGCAAAACCAGGCAGTGAACAGAGAGCAACCATTGAGCCTCCTGTCCCCTTGTACCAGCCCCACTGCCTCTTGATGGAAGGATGACATCTCACATCATTCGTCAGGACCGGTATGCCAGAACCGAAATTCATGTGAACATTGCCTTCCCATAGAAACTGTACTTGAATTTCCCAAGTGTAAAAGCAGATGATGCTTCAAAGGAGTGTTTTATTGCTAAACAAACATTCATCAGGTTTTCAGCTGCTACTGACACCAGGATAAATATGTCCCTCAGCAAATATACGCTTACATCCCCAGATGTCTCTTAGACCTATAACTAACACGGGGAGTAAAAGCCTGGTAAACATTCCCCACCACACATAACACATTTTCCCAGCAAGCCACATTTGCTGTACACTAGTCCATGTTTACAGCAATGTCATAACATTTAGCTGTAGGCATGACAAAGTCATAGTGGAAGTGTCAGTCATGTTGAATGCACCAGGAGTGCATATTAAACCTGTGTGAAACTTGTATGACACACGTAAGAACTGAATGGCCTTTTTTCAAACTTTGTCCCTGGCAATTAAACCTACCATAGCATTACTGAAAATGTCCCCTTTGATGAAATCAAACTTCCAGCAGCATGAGACTCCTTAATTTTGCATAAATCATGGACACAAGGAGATGTGTGTTCATATTAAGAAGTGTTCAGCAACTTCACTGTTGCCTAAGAATATTATCTTATTCCTTTGAATCAATGTGAAGTAGCCACCACAGGCACCCAGATACTAGACTCTCTAAGCCTGGAGACCATAACAGAGCTCTGAACTTTGTTGTGTTCTACTTTCCTTTACACTTCTTTGCAAACTTTCCATTTACCACAGGAGGATAAATAACACACCATACCTGCTATGGAGGGACAGTTTGCCTGGATGACTTAAAGAACCATACTGTTCTTCCTTGCCTTCTCTACACTCAGTGATGTCTTCCACTTCACATTGCTAAACTATTAAGATAAAGGTCAATGTGACGTTTTGGTCCAATTTGAGCTGAGATAGTTGGTCGTATTTCCCCTCACTCCATATTTCTGTCATGCTATTGGACCTGGAAGCATTAGCTTTGTAGTCACAATTATATGAGAACTAAGTAAACTGCAGAAATTTGTAAACTGTTGCATTGCTAAATTAAATGCTGCTTTAACTAACAGTTAATAGTGTTTACTGCTGTGTAATAGTAATTTTCATTTTTTACTGTATCTAATGACTTTCTGATGACTCAAATTCTCTGTAGGGATACCAAATCATTACATTAAGGATGAGTGATTTTAGTATGCAATGACTGATCAGTACAATAATATGTAGACTCATGCTTCAGCTAGTAAATTAAATCATTTACACCAGAGCGTTTGTCAAGCAAAAGAGTTCTATTACACTGCTGCATCATAATGTAGAATCTGCTCAAAATAAAACACATGCTATATTAAATCTGTGTTATACAAAACCCTTAAGGAGCAAGGGTTTGTCATATAGAAAGGCCATGAAGAAGGGCTGTTTTTCATATGGAGTGGATAGATCCAGACATTTTGTCAATCATTTGGAAAAGCACCATGGCAAGTTAGAAGTAGGAGCGCACTAAGTTGCATTAGGCATCCAAATATCACTTCAGTACTTAACTTGGTACTAATGGGACCTATGAGAGTAAATATGGCCTCAGCCAGAGTTTGTGAACTTTCAGATAAACATACAGGTGAGCCAGCACCAGGACTTGATGCGATCACCACATCGTTCCCAGCCATGAAGAATAAAAGGGCAGTTTTCTTTGGGATACAAACACTTGACAGGTCTACTGAAATTCAGTAGTAGTGGCCTCTTTGGTGAATAGCTCATCACAATCTTATTTTAAGAGACTAGATCAATTCTTTGGTTGAATAGGACTTAAAGTGCAACCTCTCCCAGCATTTAGCACAGTTTTCTAGTGCTGGCTTTGATTTGGGCCCAATCATTATTTCGATGTTAAAACGTTCGGAAGTGAGAAGATGCTTTAGCGCTTCAGTGTTTTAGGGACTTGTTTTAGTGTTTTTCCTGACACACCAAAGGGCTTAATTTCCAGTAACATGAAAGCATTGCATTCACCATAACTGAACAGAAGATTTTTCTACTATTTGGAAAAAATCAGACCACAAAGTCTCAAAGTAATCTCTCAAAGCCCATGCATCAATGTTAAAGGATTTAATCCATTGACTTTAACTCAGCTGCACTCACGTAAATATATGCAATGAATCAGAATCCCAGTTTCCATCAATGTTTAATTATGCCAGCCAGAAAATACCTGCAAGGACATAGTGTTTCCTTGGATTAATTTTCCCTGTTGCCTTGTGACACATCCCATGACACACTCAGGGGAAGTCTTTGGAGGACAGTAGGAGATGCTGCGTCATCTTTGCTTTGTTCATCTTCCAGATGTAATAGCTTTACTGTCAGAGAAGGACTCTGAACTTCTTATCATGGGAGAGAGTCATGACAGAGGGAAAGGCTTGCTTTGTGAATGTATTTAAACACAATATGAACATATTACTTTTTAGGAACTTAATGTCTCATTTGATTTCTATCTTTGGCATATCTAAAGTCACAAAAACAGTGATATTTTAACTTTTGACATCATCTTTGTGCAACTACTTTCTCTGCCACTGCATACGAGCTAGGCTTCTCTGGCAAGAGCCAGAAAGTCTAGTTATCGTGACTAGTTTACCATTTGGCATGTTTCACTGAAAGGCTCTTCAGGGACAAGACTGGTAGCAAGTTAACACTCTTCAGTGATACCTCAACACCTAATTCAGTAGACATCTGCTGCATGAACACGTATCTACAGCTCTACATGACACATCTGAGCATAACACACTTTCTGCTCAGCAAGACCTTCCACACGAGTCAACAAGAGAAAGATAAGCCCCTTACATTTTTTTTTACTCTTGCTGGGTTTTGAGCATCCTGCAAAAAAAAAGGCAGAGCAAATGCTTTTGAGTTTTTGTTTAAAATATGAGTGTTAAAGTGTCTTAATAATCCGGAGGCTTGCCAGATTGTAGGCAGGCCCCAAGTGAAGTTTAATTTTTGCACAGAAATCAAATATTAGCAAGACATCTCTTTCCTTCTGAAGGTGTTGCTACACCTCTAATGTAATAATCTCAGCTTTAGGGGCAAGTTGGCAGGTGCATGTTTGTATGGCGGGGTTTGCACGGGGCGGGAGGTAGGAAGGAGACAATGCGCTGCTGCCAAAGGATATTATAAAATAAACAGTGTGTTCATCCCAGCCCAGCCACTGGGGCAACTGAGAACAGAAAACAGAAGAAAAACAAGGCAGGTCGTTTCAGCAGCAGGAAGGAGGGGATAATGTAGCAGCAGGGCTGAAGCTTAGGAATTAGCTTAGTGGCTGTCTCTACAGGCCTGAGTAACGCTCTTTGCTGCAGGGAAGTCTTCTTTCAGCCTTCTCTTGCATAAATAAACCACTAACACAAGAGGCCTAGAACATACCTGGGGACCAGCTTTTCTTCAGCTGCCTCCATACAACTTGCTACCCTTCACTCTCTGTGCTTTCAGCAGGCTGCCTTTCTGATTACACCAACTTTGGCAGCTCTGTCAGCGGTCGGCTCTGTTTTCTATACGTCCCAGGAGATAATTAGTTGGTTAATTCTCATCTCTGACTGACATAGCTCTTATTCCAGCACAGCATAGGACTTGTTTTCATCACTTTGTGACTTTCTCAAGATGCCATTAGTGGGCAATGTGACATGATGTGAGTTAAATAACACAGCAATGCCATAAACACAAAGGCACGCCAGATTCACAGCTCCATCATTGCAGTTTCACTCTACAGCAACTCTGTTGAAAAGAATCTTGTCACATGTAAAACCAGAGTTGCATATTCAGCCCACAGTGTGGTCATGAGACAACACAATGGAAGAGTACTCGCTTCTATTATGAGAGAGCATTTGTGCCATATGACTGTACTTGTGTTCTGTGAACAAGTAAATATAAAGAAAAAAATACATGCACAAAGAGGAACAGAGTTGGGGTTTCTATGGAAACTCAGAATTCCTGACTTGTATAGTTAAAAGTAACTACATCCCTTGTTAATGGAGTTGTGGGGACAAAGAAATGTTAATTTATTCTTTTTAAACTTTATTGTATGCAAACATTTTTGGTTATCTTTCTTTTTTCTCTTCATCTCTCTCACACATGCAGAGTTTTTTACATTATATATATTTTATATATAAAGTGCACTGTGTAGCTTTCCTAAATCCCAATAATATTAACAAGAATTACTCATGTAAATCTCCCATTCATTGCTGGGACAATAAACCTCAGAGAGTGTGAAAGCACTGCATTAAATTCATTTTTCTCAGTACTGGTACAAAGATAGGGCACTAAGATCCAGATTAAACGGCATGCATAAACCTGAGGACCCAGTGTTGCTCGATGTCATGCATCATGCAGTTATCTTTCTGTCATATACTGTGCCAAAGGAGTATATTTATAACAAAATACATCTGTATTTCCGACAGTATCATCTCTTGCTAGGAAGATATAAGCAGCACTAGTACTTAAAAGCTTTCCATACTAAAACACCCTATGATTGCCTGTAGCTTACAAACTTTGGCTCCGATTGTGCCATATATGACATACTTAGTAGAAGCAGGACTGATCAGAGCTTGGATAGAGGACCTCCAAGGAAAGCTTCAATACAGCAGAACATGGTTTTAGTGGCTCACTACGCGGTCCATATTCCTGATGCTTAATATGGAGTACTCCATCTCTGACACCCTGCTGTTGATGAAGGGGCTAGTCTTTAAAAGAAAAATAAATCACAACTCCAACTTTTTTTTAAGAGAAATAGTTATAAATTTCTTCCATTTTTGCACAGAGCTTGGCCTCAATTGCATTGCCATGTGTGTTCATGGAACCAGTACACGAAAAATCTATTAGTAACTGCAAAGTACTGTCAGATAAGGAGTAAACTTAAGCACACTATTGTTACCACCCACAAATGGCCAACAGATAAATCAATTAAAATTAAGAAATGGGAGGATTTTGGTGCACTGGAGTTGAGAAGGAGAAAATTCTTTCCAATAAACTTACAGACATGATCCTATTATCATAATAAAGCAGGATGACAGCCTTATTCCAACCCCAAATGGTTTATTTCAGCAGTGGGCATAAAGTGAGCCCTCGCTGTACCATCTGCCAAATACCTTTGGGATCTGACAGCATGGAAGGATCATTAAAAATGTAAGAAGTTGCTGTTTACATTAATAAAAACACAGGTTCAAAAATTAGGTTGAAAAGCAACAACATTGAAAACATGCCGTTAAAATGAAAGTCATTTCCTCTTGTAGTGATAGGCATGGCTTATTTTCATCTACTAGGATGTCACTATGCTGAATCCAGCTTCTGCTTCCTCACCATTCTGCTCTTTAATGGTATTTGCCCTTGCAGAAATAAAGGTGTGTTGTACATGGGACTGTCTCTGCTCTTTCACCTGGACAGAAATAAAAATAAATCTCTCCTGTTAACTGTATTTCAACTCCTATATTAATAAGGTTTGGTAAAATTGAAGCCTATAATAACAGTATCTTATTCCCTTTTTTAAAGGCTGACCTGCAGTCCTGATTTACAAACCAAATGACTGTAGTCAGGTATATTAGTTCTTTAACCTTTTTATTACATTGCATACATGAAAACAATTAAGGCTGGGATTATTTCCAATATATTATCATTTTCTGCTCCCTCTGGCCCTTTTCCACCCATTTCAAAGAATGTACATAGCATCGACTGAACATTCGCTCTTTTTTTTGTTTGTTTCTTTTCTTCTTAACAACTGTCATGCTTTCAAGATCAGCCAGCTATAGAGTACCATGCAACAGCAGCAGCCAACAGCAGCGGTGGCAGAAAAACAACAACAAAAAGTTTTGGGGTTTAAAACTCCTCGTAAAATTAAATCTGAGATTTAAATTCTCCCTCATATTTTATTGTCTTTTCTTTTCTTTTTCCTGTGGTAAATGGTAATTAGAGTCAATAATCTTTTGCTGAGAGAGCACCTTGTCCTCACAGTGTTTATATCATCATCATCAAAGATCTGCCTTAAGGCCCTGGCGTGTTAATAATTTAAGGTGTGCACAGCCTAGTTATAGCAGGAAGCCTAGTTATTGAGTTTGTAAACCAGCTGATGATTTATGGGAACACCTTGCATGAGTCATGCTCATTAAATAAAATACTTCAGTTTAATAAGGAACATGGGGTAAACAGTTCTTCCCGTTACAGGGTGACTGTGCAATTGGAAATCGCTGAGTTTTGTCACCAGCTTTGCCACTACTGTTTTGTCTTAATTGTAATGTCAGAGTCAGTTTGTCCGTATGATTATGCATGTGCGTGCATGTGCACACACATTTCCCCTTGAAGTACAGATAGTTTTCCACTGATGCTCTTTTTTCTCCCACCTTCTCTGTCTCTCCCTGTCTCTCCATACAACTGCTTCATAACTTACCCTCTGAGAGTGAAATTGTTAAATCTCTCTTTAAAAAGCTACTAATTAAGAAAACAGAAATGTTCATGGAAATAAAATTACTGGGGGCGGGGAAAATCAATATATGGTTGTTAAGTGTAGCTTGCAATTGAGAGCCATAACCATATTTTACTTTTAAATACTAGAGTTAACTCTGAGTCATTAGAAATTCCTTGGGAAATTGAGGTAGTAAAACCCCCACACATTGGCCTCTTCTGTTTTACCAGAAACAAGCACTCTTTGCCCACCACTTTAGAAATCCACTGTACCTCCAGGAGCTTTCAGTGGCATAAATTAGTGTCAGAATCTACCCTTGGATGTCAAACATGCAGTCAATAACATCCTCTGCATTATCTACTTCTTATTGTCTGTATTTCTCAGCACTTTGGAAACCAGGGTGCAGTTTCTTAGGGACACTGAGGTTCCCATCAAAACTGGTGGTGCTTGAGCAGTGGGAGTAGAAGGAGCTGGTGGAGCCATGGCTGCCGGTTTCACAAGGCTGAAGAGTGCTTCTAGACAAAATTAGTTTTGTTTTTGGGGGTAAGGTGAGACTCATGGGGCCACAATATTTCTATGGAATAAGGGGAGAAAGAAATTGACTAATAACATAAAACCAGAACTTATACTTTTCTTGATGGACTTTAGTCTTATTGTCCCAGAACAAAGGCAACTCAACTGGGTTTAGTCAAACTAATAAACAAGCAACAAGACATTAATTATCAAGAAAAAACAGCCAAATTTTCCCAGCAACTGAATATTAACAAACACGCCATTAGCCCTGCAATATTGATTTTTGGTTCTTTGTTGTTCCTTTTAGATGTAATTTTCTGTATTCTTTTCATATGGGTTACACAGCTATAAGTGTAATTTTGTGACTAATAACTGAACATCAGGCATCATTAACAAATTCATAAGAGACTATTGGGCCAGACCCAGTTGTGGTGTAACTTTGGGATTTGACAGCACTACACAAGCCTGACTGCCAATTTGTAAACAATGACTTAAGTCCTCCTTTTTTTCCAGAGAAAATAAAGCATGACATAACAGCACTTGGGCCACCTATCTGAGGCACTTACATGCTTTCCATTGCTCTAATATTTGCATTTTGCAATCTTTTGTGTTTTTTTCACGACACTCGAGCCAGCATAGAGTAGTATCGTGATTTCATTTTGCAGAGGGAGAACAGGGCAAGCACAACTACTGGCAAGACCCACAAATGAAATTACGCAGCCCAGCAGTGAGGTTTTCAGAACCTTCTGCTGACCGATGCAAGGCAGGAGCAGAAACTGAGACCCTCAGAGACACCACTGGCACTGCTAGCCAAATTGTACAAATAATGAGACAAGCCAGCAGAAAGGCTTGACTGCCAGCACACTGAAAGGGATGCAGACCCATGGTCCTGCGCTGAGGTGTATACCTTAGCCTTAAAGGACAGGAACACCAACAGCTAGAAAACAGAGCAGGCAAAAGCTTGCTCCAGACTCACCTCTTTTCCCACACTCTGCCTGAAAACAGCAACTATCAGTTGTCCTTAATAAGAATACACTGAGCTGGTCAAACCTGCAGAAATTTGAGTTGTTCCTCCAGGTGTATGTGTTGGAGGGACACCCAGAAGCTGATTTCTTGGTGCTTAAGGGCCTTACCCACCAAAATCAAAGGGTTTGGGGGTTTTTTTGCACAGCAGGCTCATGTAGGATTACCCCGTTCTCCCCACAGAGACTGCTAGTTGCACAGCTGCAGCAGCCTGAAGTGGGTTGTGCAGCCCCTCACCTGAATCCAGGGGCTGCTTTGAGCCCTGTGTTCCTGTAGCATCTACCTTGCATACACTGAGGCGCCCAACCTGCTGCAGTTGTACTAAATGCTACCTTGTGTGCTTTCAGATTTCTATTGTCTCCAAGTCAGGTGGCAACTCAGTGAGCTGCTTGAGAATGCAAATTTTGCAGGTGGTAGCAGTTAGGCACATCGTCCTCAGCAAAAAATGACCAAGTCACAGACTCAAAGGTACAGGAGGAGACTGGGGCATAGTAGAGGTCAAAAATCAGCTTCTTCAAGTGCCCTCATTCATAAACTTGTCTTCTAAGGGGAGAAATCTTTACAATCCCTCAGTCATGATACTCCTTACACCTGGAGGCTATAGCAAAGGTGATGTGGGAAGGGAAGACGCTGCACTAGGGGAGGAGTAACATTTTTACAATCCAGTCATTGTACATGACTGCTTTAAACGTGTTTTTTTCTCTTCAACTTTATACAGTATGGGTTGTGATTGCTTCTTCCTAACCACACCGAAGGCAGAAAACAAAATGTTTCCTTCTCATCTTTATGCTGTACTTAGTGGGTACCAGAATTGCATCAGCTTCATGTCCGCTGTAGTAACCGTCCTTCCCCAGCAAGGTCTCAGAGATTGTATTCAATTCCTCTTTGAACTGCGAAGGTGCTGGCAAAACACATTCCTAATACTACCTGTGAGCACTATAGAAACCACTACCAAATTCAGAAAAGCAGTTTTATTGAGTTATTTCTATTAGCACACTGGCCCAAGGGCGTAACAGGGCAAGGAAGCTCACTCAGACAAGAGACTGGGAAATGCTCCCAAACCTCGTAATACAAAACCAGACTGTATGATGCTCTTAACTCCATGTGTACTCCTGCCCATCATGATTTCAGACCATTTACAAATAGTTTAGATACTACTGAAGTCAGTGAGATCTTAAGCTCAAGCTTAATCTTAGGGTGAGCTGCACCGAGGTCACACAACTTCTCTAACTTACAACACACTGTCCCCACTACTCTTCACTTAATCCTCCCTAATGCTGAGGCTCAACACCAAACCTTAGCCATTAATATTTTGAACACCAGCAGACATTAAGAGTTTCCACTGCAGTATGAGGGCTCTATTTCCCTCTTTTTGGTTGGAGTCAGTGCAAGAATTTTGGGTGGGCTAATTACCAATGTTAGCCAGAAGGAGTGGTAATATGAACCGTCTCCCTTGCATAACATTAGTCTTGACTGCTGTGCATTCCTGATCCCTGTCATGCAATAAAACATAATCTCTAACCCCATACCAGAAGACTGGAGGCATGATTAGTTCCTGGTGTCCCTCCAGACTGACACTTTCTTACTGCTTTGTTGCCAGAAAATCAAATTAAACCATTTGCATCTTTCTATCTAGAACGGTAAAAAATAGCAGAGGAACTCATGCCAAAGCTGCACTAAAGAGCAGTACCTCCACTGCTGGAGGTCAGCAAAGACCTTTAGCCAATCTGATTTGCTACAGGAAAAGCATACCATTACTTCTTCCCTTAATGGTAGCTATGGTATGTGGGCAAGTAGCTTCCTTTGGAGATGGGCAAAGTGGTAATTATGATTATTTCCATTTGAGTAATAATGAGAGAATAGATCCCTACTGTTGTAATCTACACAGCAAATGATCTATAGAGTCAATGCAAAGGTTTCTCAACCTAAGTATAGAAACACTATCATAGAACCATAGAATCACCAGGTTGGAAAAGACCCACCAGATCATCGAGTCCAACCATTCCCACCAATCTCTAAACCATGCCCCTCAGTACCTCATCCACCCGCACCATTAACACCTCCAGGGAAGACGAGTTAACCACCTCCCTGGGAAGCCTGTTCCATTGCCTAATGACCCTTTCTGTGAA
>WAAB01022956.1:164463-193337 GCA_013389865.1 Piaya cayana
CCTTTTGTGAACCCATGTTGGCTGGGCCTGATCACCCGGTTCTCTTGCATGTGCTTCATGATAACACTCAAGATCACCTGCTCCATGACTTTCCCTGGCACTGAGGTCAGACTGACAGGCCTGTAGTTCCCCGGATCCGCCTTGTGCCCCTGCTTATAGATGGGCACGACATCAGCCAGCCTCCAGTCCAGTGGTATCTCCCCAGTCATCCAGGACTGCTGGAAGATGATGGAAAGGGGTTTGGCAAGCACATCCACCAGTTCCCTCAAAACTCTTGGGTGGACTCCATCCGGCCCTATAGACTTGTGGATGTCTAGCCAGGCAAGCAAGTCTCTAACCACCTCCTCTTGGATCATGGGAACATTGTTCTGCTCCTCCAACCCCTGGGGTTGAGCGCAGAGGTTTACATCTTGGTTTCACATCTATGTTTCACATAGGTTCACATCTATGTTGCACATCTTGGAAGTTTCAGATGAGTTGACATAGTTTTGGGTGATCTCTTGAACTGCGGTCAGAAATAGTCATAAGATGTAGAAAAAGGAATGAGTATCAGTATGGAACTGAAAATATAAGAAGAGAGGACAAAAAAACCCTAAATTATGCCATCAAGTTATAAAGCAGGAATTGAATGGAAAAGGAATTTGACAGGATCTGAGCAAATTGGAGATCGTATAATGGAAATAAACCAAAACAAGGCAGTCCCCTATACATTCACAGGCAAGTTAACATACTTAAGCAAATTCATCCTGTAATTGGCTTCAGTTAAGTGCTCTATTCAGAGGTCTTTGGGATAATTCAGAGTACCACTAGGATGCCTGGTAGTGAAAAGCTTCTGGGAATTAAGCAAGAGTCACAGAAACTTCCCTAATGAAACATCTAAATATCCCTAATGAAACATAAGTAAAAGCTTCACCTGGTTTTGAAGACTGTCAGCAGGGCACAGCCTGGAGCACAATAGAACTGCACTCCCATGATAAAAAAATGATAAATTTAAAAAAGAAAAGGAAAAAACCTGCTGGAGAAACTCTTGGATTCATGAACACAGGCAGAAGTTAGTAAGTCCATAAAACATTGGAAATCATATTAAGGATGTAATTTATCTTATTCTGCCCAAAATGCACAAATCTGTCCAGAAAGTTGTAAAATTGTCTCATACTCAATATAAAGGGAAGAAGGCATTTCAGAAGTCTAATATGAAGCAAATGTTATCCCTGCATTTCCTCCTGTCCTCCTTGAACCAAAGTCAACTTGTGTCTCTGTTCAGACAAACTCAGAAGTTGACACAACCTGAATAAATTTTGAAAGCATGGCTGCAGATGAGTAGTCAGCACACAGGGTCTAGGTACTTACAGATAAAAATCTTTCCTTGGCTAACAGAAGGTAAAGGCACTGACTACCATGTCATCCTAAAACAGTCAGAAGTCTTAATCACAGTCTTCAGTGTTCAGCTGAGGTATAAAAACAGAGCTGGAGATATTCCTTTGTAGATAGCAGTGCACCCACCAGAGATAAGATAACTGAATGAATGATTCTGTAATAACTCATGAGAGGAACATACAACAGAATCAATGAAAGAAGAAGATATTCCTGAAAATTTTCGGTACATGACTGATGGATATCTATGTGAGTTAAACCAGAAAGGTGACTGAGTAAACTGCCTCTTATTTGCTCTCTTCTGACTCAGTTTTTGGTGTTTTGATAAGGTGTTGCACACCGCATGGCAATGGATTAACTAAGAAATAATAAATCATAGTTTGCTTTGCATGCATTTCTAGTTAATTTAGAAACAACTAGCATAGATTACAAGTCATTTGTCTGACCAATTCTCTGTAATTTATCAGTCAGGAGCACCATGCCAAGCCTACACTATGCAGTGTCAAACAGCCTGGCAGATGGCAAATGATAAAGAACTTGATAACAAAAAGTCTTCGTTGATTAAAAAGGTTGATATTTGTCATCGTTAAAATATCATAACACACCTCACAACACTTTATTTCACCAGTTTGGGGCAAGTAGGCAAACCAAAAGCCTGCCAACTTCTTGAGCAAATACAATTAATCCTGATGTACAGTTACAGAAGAAGGTTATGCCAGGACAAGAACAACATCCAAAGTTGCCAAATAGCTGCTATCTAAATAGGAGAAATTTCAATGAGTAAGTATTTGGGAACCTGACATAACTGTTGTGGCTGTGCCAAAGTCAAATATGAGAAGCCTGCACTACAGGAAGGCCTGCAGGTGGACCTGGAGCTGCCAGATGTATCTTGAGGACATCCAAAAGCAGTTGGCATGGTTTCTGTGCTGGCAGAAGCAACACATGCCCACCCTGCTACTGATGACAGAAAATAAAATGTGAAGGCGACACAGATGCCAGGTGTTGCTGAACAGATGCTGGAGATGAGGAACAGAGCACATGATGGGAAAGTCCCAGAGGTGCTCAGGATGTGGTTGCTAACCCAAGCCCCATGAAGCTGAACATCCTCTCTGCATCAAGAGGTTTCTGGTGTTCTCCCTCATCCCATTCCCACATGCACAATATGCACATTTGCTTGAGCACATGTTTTAGGGGTAGCAGGGGAAAAGTCTGATGCTATTTTGTCATGTTTGCTTTCAATTTCTTTTTCCTCTTTTAAGAAGTATGGTTTAACAGCAGTCACTGGTGTGAACAAACAGTAACCCTTGTCTTGTGGCAAGGACATAGTCTTCCCCTCCCTGACCTGCTGCAGGAGCTCAGGGCACAAGCTTAGAAGAGCTCCTCTCTGTCAAAGATATAAAGAGTGGCATCCTCCAAAGGATGATGAAGGGCATAGCTCAGATGTCAGAAGTAGCAGTGCAGTGGTTCAAGGCCTGAAACAAAAACTTCATTCCCAGACAAAACAGACAGCAATAGTGATTAGCTATTGCTACTAGGTGGAAAACAGCCAAAGTATTCAGCTCTCAGTAATTATTATTCTAAAGGACTTCCTTATAATATGACATCTGAAATTAACAGATCAAATATAAGTATTCATAAATAACTGAAATGATATAATGAAAACTAAATATAAGGTGGTCAAGTCACCATCCCTGGAGGTATTTAAAAGACAGGTAGACGAGGTGCTCAGGGACATGGATTAGGGGCAAGTAGGAATGATTTGATTCGATGATCCAAGAGGTCTTTTCCAACCTGGTGGTTCTATGATTCTATGATAAGGGATTTTTTAGAAAAAAAGGAATCTGAGAAGGAAACATTATGGCAGCTTACTGGATCTGTCCCGTAACTGGACAAGTACATCCCAGGCACAGACTGAGGCCAGTGCTCTTACTATTGGCCATGTCATGGACATGAGACACACAGGCTGAAGCTAGGTCTGCACAGCTGCGCCCAGAAAAATACTAAGTGTATTGTAAATCACTTTGAGTTATTTTCCCAGAGATTTCTGAAGAATTGGGTTGCTCGGGGAAGGAAGAGCAGACAGAGACATGATTAGCATAGAGTCCTGCAGGAAGAGCAGCTGCAGAGCATTACAAGGGTGAGCTTTTTGAGGCATCCAGCCAAGGAAGAGCACCAGAATCCTGACACATCATGTTGAGTGAAGCGCATAAGGGTTGCCTATGCTGTGATCAGAATACACCATGCAAAGAGAAATGAAAAACCCAGTAGGTGCAGGGCACGTGACTGGGTGGTTGATGCCCTTGCTGTTGTCATGCCTTAGCAGTTAAGAACACTCCAGCTCACTAGATTAAAAACTAACACACAGTACTTGCACTGAGGTCATATTTCTAGTTGCAATGCAGATGTACTCTGACTCATACCAGGGAAATAATTGACATAGGAACAATAATGAGAAAATCAATTGCTAAGTCAGAAATCATTGACTGCAATGAAAATTTTGTGCATGGAGGATTTTCAGGATAAAGACCTGGGTTTTCTTTTTGGCTAGATGAGGTAGTAGAGATGCAGGAAAAGATAATGTGGTTAATATTACTGTCCTGGTTCCCCTGCACTTCTAGCTGGAATTCAAAAAAAGTATAGTCTGACATCTTCCTAGAGTGATTCTTCAGCCAAAGTTTTAGGTTGTGATTCTGCAAATGTTGAAAGGTGTGTATGACTAAGACCTTTTGAGACTGGAACATTACAGTAATGGTCTGGGCCACTTCACAGTTTCATTAAATTTAACATTAGAGCTAATGTGTCAGCAAAAAATACAGCTCAGTGTCACCCTGCATATCTCTGCATGTAGGTGGGACGCTTCATCCCATAAGGCCCACAGTTCTTAGGCTATTATTCGCAGGAGTTTGCAGTTGTACTCAAAGCCTTCAATCAGTGCTCTATTAATGCAGGCAGGGCCCAAAGTGTAAAAAGAAAAGACTGCCCTTTCCCCACACTGAATACTATCTGAGAATACTTGATACCATCGTGAGCCATTCACTCTGTTTTGCATAATGTTATCTTCTGTCAACAGTATCTACTGAGAGAGTGACAGTAATCTTAAAGAAACTTTAAGTTTTTTACTGCCTTGCCTCTCACACCTGCCCCATAGAGCATTTCTTCTTTGTCTCAGAGGCAATAAAAACACAGCAAACTACAGCAGATATGCCTTCATCTTACAGTGTTGTAATTTTTGTTGCAGTACTACAGTGCTAATTAAAGACTTTGTGTTCATTACCACCATCACTATTTCTCGACTTGGAAGAGTGGAGTATTTCTGCTCCAAGAGCTCTGTCTAGAAATACATGCTACTTGTGCATCTTAATAGCGATGTAACACAACAAAAATGGTTTCAGCCTGTATTTATTTGTGAGTATAAAGTAGCAAGATTAAAATCTTTCTCATGAAAAAAANTCAGAGTGGGTTGAGGGGGTTGGGGGATTCTGAGGCTTAGGGGGGTTGAGGGGGCAGTAGTAGGGGGGATTTGGTGGGATATGAGGTGTCGGGGCAGGGGATGACAGGGATCAGAGGTTTGGGGACTCAGAGGTTTTTTGGGGGGTCAGGGAGGTTGGGGGGGGGCATCAGGAGGGGTTTGGGGGATCCAGAAGGGCTGGGGGGTAAAGAGGATGGGTGGGAGGAAGACAGGTGCAGGCATCCACCCCATCAGGGACTGAGGTCATTGCCCTGAGAGGACTAAATCCCTGCCAGGGTCAGGAAAAAAGTGTGGTGTCCTTTGCCTAGAATGGGGGTGGGGAGAGAGAGGGGACACTGCGATTTAATCCTGTCATGAATGTCACAATCTGCTCACCCACCTACAGGCAGGAAAGAATTTACTTGTTTCCCCATGGTGAAAGCATGCACCACCAAAGGGGGTAAGCAAAATGATCGCCCCAAATTAAACATACCCATTTCCTTCTTGTTACTCAAAAGCCTGTATTCAGGCAAAGCATGCCATTGCCTCAAAATCAGAGGCAAATTCTGGGATTTGTGTCATTTTATCATCAAAATATTTTATTTTTTTAATTACATGGCAGCTAAATAAAGAGTGATGTAGAGCATTATGAATATAATTATCCATTGTGCTGTGGAGAGCTGCCTTTTTTTTTCTCCCCTCCCTCTCTGAAAACTACCAAGAAGCTGGAGAATTCAAATAATCCATCCCTCTGTGTGGATGGAGGCTGTCAGACCCTGTGCAACAGCTACTGACAAACACAAAGGAGCAACAATAACTGCACACCACTTACAGCACCGCTAGACTTATTCATTCATCGTAACATAATAATTTTAGATGGTTGTTGAAGAGAAGCATATGTTTCAGGCAGACATCAAAAGAACAACCAGGCATTTAGATAAGACAAGTAAAACTCAGTTTTAAAGTTTCAGATCTAATCCTGGGTAAAGACCAAACAAAGAGTCAGAGAGCAGAAATTATGTTATTTAAACTGACACCACCTAAATCGGATCCTTTCTTCTGTGATCTCACATAAACACAATGTGTTCACCACATCCAGCCAGCTTCATTACTATTTATATTACCGTACACTGGCTCTGCACAGTCAATTCATAATTGTCCAGTTTTTCTAATTAATCACAAAAGATTTTTGTTTTGCCTACAGCTAGTTCTGGGGTGACTCACAATGGCAAGCCAAAGCTCATACATCAAACACAGACCCACTTTACTCCAGCCTTCTGCTGGAGGAGGCTGCTGGGCTCCCTTAGCCACGGAGAGGCTCAGGAGGCATGCGCTGCCCCAGGCAAGAGAGGAGCCCTGCGCTCTGTCCTCTACCGTGTGACTTGTTATTTTTATCTGATGCTTATATTCTTAGCCCAAAGCCGACTCAGAGATTTTTGGCAAGATTTCTTCATTCAGAGCGTTTGATTTCCCTCTCTCTCATCTATGCATGCGCATGCTCCCCTCTCCTTCTCTAGCAAGCTGTCCGAGATCTGTGCAGTTTCAAAGGAAGTGAGATGGATCAAGCATTACATTAAGTATGTGCTATCAATATTTTCTTAATGATCTCAATGCAACCAGTGGATGCTAGCAGAGAGGCTGAGCCAGTTGCTGGATCTCTCTGACTTTGGTAATGACAAGGCTGGTAGGTGAGATTTGCAGTAGGCCAGGTTGCTTGTGCCTCCTTTGCCCACGCCACGAAGATCATCTACTCAAATGAGCAAATCATTTTGGCTGCAAGGCATCTACTTGTGAAAGTAACAGCTTGCCAACCTGAGCCAGGGGACAGTGATCTGACCTCTATATCTTGTGCTGCCAGAGATTTAGGTGCACAGAAGCTATTCCATTAACAAAGACATGGAGCAATTTAGCTGATAACAGCATAGCAATATGTTATTTCTCCATATACATTAAAAATATATACAATTCTTATTAAAACAAGCTATCACAATTTTTTTTTCATCATTGACAAAGTTTGTAATACTGAAAGTCAGGCCAGTTAAGATCAGTTGGACTCGTGAAATCAGAAAGCCATATACCCACACTGCTTCTAAAGTGTTCTCCAACATAAAGCTACAAACTGAGTTGTTGTTAATTATGTGGAAGCTTTCTGGTAAAATGCATCTCTTGATGCAATATTCCTTGATCACATTCTGCCCACTGCTGGGTTTGCAAAGCTTCAACATAATGATGAAAGGAGCATTTCATTAATAAAACCTGCACAGAACCCTGTGCTCACCCTGAGCGTTTTGGAGTGAAGCAAAAGTTTGAAAGGAAACAAAATTTACTTGGACATTGGCAAGTAAATAGCTATTGAGAGCAAAATAGGTTTTTAACAGCATGGAAGAGAAAAAGTGTGGGTTTGTGTCTGGTGGAATAGAGGAAAGGGTATCTGTGATTTATTACATGAGATTTCAAGCGGAATTGTTTGGGGAAAATTGTTATGTTTAGAAAGGCTGAAAAATACAAATTAGCAAAAATTAATGTTTTCATAAACTTCTGTTGTGTGGTTTGTTTAGCTGGCAGCAGGCCCCTTTCTCTGCAGACTGAGGAGTTCAATAAAAGAGGAAAGAGGGAGGAGGCTCTTTTTCTCGGGTCACCTTGGCCATAGATTGTAATGTAAGATTTCTGAATGCACAGCCATGCCTGCCAGTGTGGCCCAGTTGAAGACAACCTTTTCTCCTTCCTTGGGAACTTAGAGCACCCCCAGTAATCCCCTGACGTTTTTAAATTCAGCCAGGAGAAAAGTACTCCACAAAAACTCCTGCAGGACCAGAGTAAGTTTTATGCCTCTGCAGATAAGATAATCTCTCAAAGCACAGATTCAAAGGATAACCCATGAGAAATTTTTTGAGGGATCAAGCCAAACTGTTTTATTCCCAGTGCCAAACCCTAGTTTTCTACCACACTGCTGCTTCATGTGAACATGCATAGAGACTGCATGTGACAGGAACATCTTATTTACCCCATCATAGCAGCCTCTCACATATGCTGCTCTGATGTCAGGAACAGCCTTTTAGAAGCCATCAGAAACTCTGACAGTACACTTTGTTTTTCCCTTTCCCACCCACTATCCCACGACTTAATGACAGCAAAGTCTTCACTCCTTATTGTCCCTCACCAGGACCACCTTTGCCATGGCACATCAGTCATAGTCACAGCCCCCACCTGGGGCTGCTGAAACACTGGTGATAGCAAGGCTGTCGATCCTGTGCTCCCTTCTGGCTCTTTGTAGTCACAGGGAGCTGGATCCAAGGCTCATTGAGCCCAAGGGAGTATTTTTCAATCAGCTTCAGCAAGCAGGTGAGGTTCCCATGGTCTATTGCCAGCTTGCTGTAAAGACCATGATTTTGCTGGGACAAACTGCTTGTTTCCCAATTGCAAGCTCAATAATAACCTTGGGCTGTGATTCCTCCCAAGGAACTGAAGACCTGAATTAAGTATTATTAATACCAACAATATTGCACTAACACAAGAAAAATAGCAGTATTAATAATAATGTTCTCTTAATGACTGTGTAAATATAAGGTAAGTAGTGTACCTGGCTTCTGAGGACTGTAAAGCCAAATGATGATTTCCTCTTGGGGCAGTGATAAACAACTCAGTCATACTGAGTTTAGAGTTTTAGCAATAATTGGCTTGAAGGGAAAAAAATACATAAAGTGCAGTCACAGGTTAAATACATTATAATTACCGGGTGTAATTTCAGCCCCTGCTCCTGGAGTGGAAGGCACAGTTTTTATCTGATCAGCTTCTGTGTGTAATTCCCTACTAGGTTTGGGGCTAAGCATTGCTGTGCTGATTTTAATAATGACTAAGTGGATATGAAGAGATTGCAACCCGCTCCAGGTCATGGCAAGCCAACAACAGGCTCAGGAGTGTGACTTCAGACTGGGCACGTGGTGGTTGGAGCAAAAAGAGGTGATGGCAGCTGCACAGCCACCAGCACTTAATGGTGTTGCCCTGGGTTGCTTTGGGAGTGCCTGGGTTCTGCCAGTACAGTGGTCCAAATAGCTGTTTCTGTTCCCACTGGAGCCAGGAGAGGGTGTCTCCACATAGCTTAGGAGATTCTGATGTCCAGTCAACTTCTCAAAATACTCTGCCTAATCCCTTGTGAAACCATATTGGTCACACTGTATGATCAAAAAAGGGACTTCCAAAAAGACTCATTTCTAAATAGCTGCAACAGGCTAAATTGAAAGTTGAGAATAGCATCAGGCTGGTCATGACTTGGGTGATGTCTGCTGAAGAAAGAGTAGAAACTCAGCTTCTGGTGTTATTACTGCTTGAATTTTCACTCAGATACTTTTCTGTTTTCACTGGAAAGCTGATTGTGAAACCAGCCTCCAGAAAGGGAGGGAGGGATGGACACTTTTTGTGGTTTTGAGCTCTCCAGCTCCTCCATGGCAGAAATCTGTTCAGCTTCCACAAAGGTTAGCCTGAAGTTGGGGGGGAGGGGAAAGATAAGCTCTTTTGCCTTTTCTTTTTTCAACTGTATATTTTAGTTAGGACAAGTCAGGCCCCTTTTAATGTGTCACTAGGTACAGGAACCCCTGGAAGCATTGGATGGCTTTTCCTTCTCTCCTCTATACAAAGTCTCAGCTAACTGCATGGAGCAGTAGATAGTGAGTCAATTGAATGTCTGCTTATGCTCCAGTTTCATGAGCTTGAGCAAGAAAGCTGAACGTTTTCTCAGTACACAACACATGCTTCTGTATCTCTCCTTGGGGAAAATAGAAGTGCTACCAATGTGTGTGGTACCACTTGTCTTCCTTCAAATCCAAAATTCCAGGCAAGTGTCAAGTGAGATCCCTCTGTCCCTCATCACTGGTGCCTCAGATAGACTGCAGGGCAGGCTGGAATAACTCTCAGCTTAAATTTGCAAAGGGATGAAAGGCACAAGCCAGTCCCTAATGAAGAGAAACATGGGTCCCACGTTGCCTGCTATGCAATACTAGAAACACAAGAAAGGTTGAAGAGATAAGGGAAGCCCGAAATGGCAGAGCTGTCTGTTGGCCCTGTGGGGTGGGGTTATCATTATTAAAGTGAAAGCATCATCTCTGTCCTTAAATAAACTGTGCTGCAGTTGGAAAGCTGACTTGGGAACTACTGTAACTTCTTCTCAGTGGCATCCTATCAGCTGCAGCATTAAAATGTTCTCTCCCAGCCTCCATTACTTGGCTCAGCACCCTTCTTCTGGATGTCCCAGGTTCCTGCTTGCTTGGTCAAGGCAGGTCCAGACCCGAAGGAGCTATTCTGGCAGCGTCAAAAGGTCCTGCTTACTGGGTGCTTTGAGAGTGCTGTATTGGGTTTGCATGGCCAGGTTTTGGTAGCAATGAGTCTACCGGGGGGGCTTCTGTGAGAAGGTTCTATTATCAGCCCCTGTATCTGACAGAGTCAGTGCCAGTCATCTCCAACACAGATCCACTGCTGGCCAAGGCTATCAGCAATGGTTGTAGTGCCTCTGTGATAATATCTTTAAGAACAAAAGAAAAAAAAACTGTGCAATAGCAAATGCAGCTAGAAACAAAAGTGAGAATATATGGGTGAAATAACTCACAGAAACCAAGGTCAGTGAAGAAGGAGGGGGAGGAAGTGATCCGAAGTGCTGGAGCAGTGATTCCCTGGCAGTCTATGGTGAAGAACATTATGAGGCAGGCTGTCCCCCTGCAACCCATGGATGTTAACAATGGATCAGAGATCCACCTGCAGCTTGTGGAGGAACCCATGCTGGAGCAGGCTTCTTACAATACTTATGAACCCATGAAGAGAGAAGCACACACAGGAGCAGGTTTGCTGGCAGGTCTTGTGACCCTGTGGAGTATCCATGCTGGAGCAGTTCATGAAGAACTGCCTCCTATAGGAAGGTCTGATATTGGAGAAGTTTGTGTAGGACTGTTTCCTATGGGGAGGAACCCCATGCTGCAGCAGGGGAAGAGGGTGAGGAGTCCTCCCTCTGAGGTCAAAGGACCACCAGAAACGATGGGTGATGAACTAAGGGTAACACCCATTCCCCCTCCCTTTGTGGCACTGGGGAGGAGGAAATAGAGAATTCAAGAGTAAAGGTAAACCCAGCAAGGAGGAAAAGATGAGAGGAAGGTATTTTGAGATTTGTTTTTTTTTATTTTCTCATTTCCCTATTCTGATTTGATTAGTAATAATTTAAATTGATTTTCCCCAAGTCAAGTCTCTTTTACCCATGACGGTAATTGCTGAGTGATCTCCCTGACCTTATCTCACCCACAGGCCTTTCCTTACATTTTCTCTCCCCTGTCCAGGTGACAAAGTGAGTGATAGAATGACTTTGATGGGCACCTGGCATCCAGCCAGAGTCAACCCACCACAATAGTGATGAATTAAAATATTTCTCCATGAGTCATGAAAGCAACTCTCCACATCTAAGCCAGCCAACTCTCCACCTCTAGGCTAGTTTTGGCGATGGACAATCCACTGGGAGTGGAAGCAGGAGCAGGAGTGGGGCAGAAGCAGCAGCAGGACAAGCCCTGCATCCAAGCAGAGCTACCCTCAGGAAGGGGAAAGAAGGCAGAGTTTGCAGAAGGATCTTTCTGTAACTATTTGGGAATTTCTGCCACAGAGCCATGTAAAGCCATACATTTCTGTATTTTCTTGACTAAAGCATTGTCTGTTTGTGTTGCTTCACAGGGAGATACTCAACATTTTGTACAAGCTGAGAATAGGTACATTTAGTCTCTAGCATCCATGCCTGTAAATTTTTTACCTCCTTCTTGTCTCTGGACATTTCTTCTCCTCCTCTTGTCTTTTAAATCACTTTTCTCTCAATCTTCTTTTCCCCTACAGAGAATCACCATGAAATGAGTATACTTGCATTAGCCTGTTTATTTTGTAATAGGACTTAAAAGTTGACATAAAGATAGCATTATTTCAAACAACTCATGGCTGGGTAAGAACAAGGAAGTCTACCCAAAATGTTGATATTTACCCCCTTGCAAAAGACACTCAGGCAGCAGTGGGAGGTGGATGGAAGGGAATTTCTGTCACTTGTTTACAGAATCACAGAATCACTTGGTTGAAAAAGACTCCCCAGGATCATCGAGCCCAACCATTCCTATCAACCACTAAGCCATGCCCCTCAGCACCTCATCCACCCATCTTTTAAACACCTTCAGGGATGGGGACTAAATCACCTGAGCAGCCTGTGCCAGTGCCCAGTGACCCTTTCTGTGAAAAATTTCTTTCTGATGTCCAGCCTGAACCTCCCCTCGTGGAGCTTGAGGCCATTTCCCCTTCTCCTGTCCCCCGTCACTTGGGAGAAGAGGCCAGCACCCTCCTCTCCACAACCTCCTTTTAGGAACTTATAGAGAGCAATAAGGTCCCCTCTCAGCCTTCTCTTCTCTAGGCTAAACAACTCAAGCTCTCTCAGCTGCTCCTTGTAAGACTTGTTCCCCAGCCCCTTCACCAGCTTCATCGCTCTTCTCTGGACACGTTTATTAATGAAGAGGTAACACAAATGTAATGTCTTGACATGCTGAACATTTTTGCCTCCTGGTGTTAAGCTGTCTGCCCTTCAGTGGGACTTGACTTGAGCAGGGATGCCTGCCGCACTGTGTTTCTGCCCCTGTGCCCCCACTCCCTCCCTAGTCAGTTGTCCAGTCCCCCATACAGATTCTTTAAAATCCAGCTTTTTAGTAAGGCCCTTGGTCATACCTGGAGCTTATTTGTATTGCCAAACACAAATAATTTCAAATAGATGGAATGGCTGAGGAAGAACTTCAAATGGACTCCAAAATACCAGTATGGAGCTGTGGGGAAGGGATGCCACTTTCCCCAGGATGCTAAAAAACATATCAAGGCTGATAATTCTGCCCAGAGAGAGGCAATTTCTTCCCTAAATGTGCCCCATGAGTGGCACACATCACTTCCACTATGTACAGGAGACTTCTCACTACACTCAGTGTCCTTCCTTGGAGAGTAGTCCCTACACAGTGATTTTTTTGTTAGGGTTTTTTTTATCAGGCTAAAGAAGATATATTTTATCATAATGGTTTCAAATCCAATGTGTACAGGCCAACACAAACAGGGTATTACAAGTTGAAGAACTCTACCTCAGGCACCATTTTATTAGAACTAGTGTTTGCATCAAATAATACATCCTAAGTACTTCATATTAAGCTTGGACAAATCATTTGCCTGAGGATTATGGTGTTGTGCCATTGAAATGTAATCCTTCTGGTGATTTTTTTTTATTTTAAACTGCCAAACTAAACATGGTAAAATCAGTATCTGTTAAAAAAAATCAGAAGAGTGAAAACCTTAGCCTCAATTTGATGTGTTAAATAAAACAAAGGAAAAATTACCAAGGTGGGTTTGTAGACAAGAATCTTAAAAGCAGGTCAGATTTTGTCCTGTGTAGATCAGAGTAACTGCGGGGAAACAAAAAAAAGTAACAGTGGATTTAATTGTTCCACCATGGGGAATGAGGAGGTAAGAGAGAGCTGGTCTGGCTGCTCCCCACAACGCATGGGCAACCCTAGCATTTGCGTTAAGCAGAAAATCTGGGGAACAGTGGCAGGTGTAGGAAGGATAGCCAGGGTAGATTGTGTCCTCTGAGGCAACACCCTGTGCCCCAGCACAACCCAGGGAGTATGCTCTGCACCAGAAGAAGGGTAGGAAAGCACAAGGAAGAGCCTTGCTCTTCAGGGAGGGGGATGGTTTCTGCTCCCAAAATGGAGGAACAAGTGTTAAAACACAACTCTCATATGTGTAACACTGGCTGTGAGGAGTGGCAGGTGGCAGAGGCCCAGCCCAGTCAGAATTTTTGATATTATGCAAACTGGAACCAGGCTCATTCCCACTGACATCACAAAAGCATGATGTGCCCCACACACCCCCCCTTCATCCCTTTACACTACCCAGGAAAGCACATTTCTGCATGCATCTTACCCACCCATGGTATTAGCTTTTACATGTGTGCTTACGCCTCTTTTAACACATGGCACCCTCAAAGGATGAGTCCTCAGGCACACAAGACACTCGTGATGGGAGCTGCCATTCCGTACTGGAAGGCAAAGGTTGACACCAATGTGATCACAAAACACCTTCCTTCTACTCACAGGGATTTAAACTCAAGTGAGAGGCAATTGGATTATTAAAGAGGTGCAACCCCTGAACCAAAACCTGTAGTAGTGTTGTGGAGGCTGTTCTCAATAGTATCCACATAGCATTGGTGAAGGAGGATACATTTCCATTCTATGTAAGAAAATATAAAGCACAGTTTAGATATAAACATCTGTTGTATTGAGAGCGAGGACTAGGACCCTGACTCCAGTGAAGGGAAATCAAAAATTCCCCAGGAGTTCTGCAGGACTGCCATCTCACCTGGGTTTCTCTCACTTAGAGCAACACAGTGGTTCTTATATGCTCATGTGCATCTTAGACTCATCTCCCCTGCTGTATCTCCCTTCCTTCCCTATGGGTGCCCTCCATTCACCTCCACACTCTTACCCTTTCTGGGTACCCCGTAGATATTCCTGCTGCTGACGAATTGAAGCTTCAGGAATCAAAAAGGAGCAAGAGGGACAACAATTCTCCCTCTTTGCCATTTCTTCATCAAGCAGGTTCAGGGTATTCAATCATCTAGTTTCTCCAGAGTATCAAAAAGTTGGGATAGGTGCAATGTCAGAAATTGGCATCTTGCTTTGGGCACAAGTGTGCCAATAATGACTTCTGTTAATAATCCCAGGGAAATCTGTGTTTATGAAATCTAGCACCTGATACCGTCCATGAGACAACAAGAGGTCACCTGGGTTGTACAGCCACCAGTAAATGCAAATAGCAGCACACAGTGCAGTGGTTACTGGCCTTCAAAACTACAGCTGCATCAGAGACCTGCTCAGAGGGAACTAAGCCAAATGAAACTCTGCTTCAGTACTAAGGGCATAGGCACTGCTCAGTGGTCAGAAATAATGACATGGATTGCTCACAGAATATGCTCTTGCAGATGGTGATATTTGGTTTCTGTAAGACTTTTTACAGCCTGAATTCTCCAACAAATTACATTTGTATACTTCGGTTTTATTTCTGTGGCTGTGTCTATCCTTTTATCTGTTTGTGTATAATGCTGTATCTTTGGGAATAACACAATTAATAGATCTAGGTCTCGACAGAGATGTAGGTATAGATATAAGAAACCTATAAGAGGTTACCCAACCCTGTGACAGGTGTGCACATCCAAAATCCATGGGCTGACCCCACATCTGAACAGGTAAATCCCAGTTTTAAAGCTAAGGACAATGTTAAGTATTTCTGCATACAGAATTCAGTCATCTCTGAGGCAATCATCTCCATATTTTTGGAAATACAGTCCTTGAAGAAAACTTGAAAAAAAGAACCACAAAGACTTGTACTGTTGTCTCACTGGGAATAAAAAAGAAACAAGGATGATGTCTAAGAAACTAGCTAGTAATTTGCTAATATGTGCACATGTGCACACACAAAACTTATTGTTTGTTTTACAATAGCTTAAAAAAACCAGACTTAGCTGATGCTCTTTTACCAGCCTTGAGTTACAGGCATTGCTAACTAAATTTAGCAGCCAGCTCTTTGCCTGCCAAACTTTGTGGCTACTGAGACACGTCACAGATCCTTAGAGGCCAAGCACCTCAAGCCATGTGTGAGAGCCACAGAGGTGTTTCACAGCCCACAATCTACCTGCTTTCTCATTAATCTCATGGGCAGCTCATGCCTTGGCATAAGTAGGCTGAATGCTCAGAAGCTGTATTTACTGAAGACAGTGACCACTATCACATACTGCATTCCTATGTGTAGAACTTCCGGATTCACCAGATTTTGTGTAGGAGTCATCTAGATGCCCATGTATTTGAAAGTTTTGTAGACCATGCTTACATGGCCTCCATCAACACACCTGGTTTGAGGGGAGTACATAAGTTGCAGTGTAGACGATTCCTAGTCCCTGCTCATTAACAAAAAATAATTTGTAGGTATCAGGGCATAAAAGAACTGCATCAGTAGCAACTACCACAGTTTTCTTGAAAACAGCACAGCTAATGATTTGAAAACAAATCTTAAGCTCAAGATTCCTCTCTCAGACTCCAAGGATTTTTCTGTCGAGTCAGAGCTGTTGTGCACAGCTCAGCATTTTGTTAAACCAAGCCACGTACTGAGAGTGGTCTTGATATTTCGTCTCCTTATGGGCCCATTCTAGAAAGCTGTAGCTCCCGAAACAGCAGAGGAGAACGGGAATGCTGACTCGCTGGAGCAGGGCTTGTACTAATTGGATCTCCCAGTAGGTCTCATCCTGTCTGTAGTCTCAGCATAGGACTTCTGAACAAGGCACTGCTTTGCTGAGGCTCCAAGTAGCACTGCCGCTAACTTCGGTTTAAGCTGAAATTTCACAGAGACCACACATAGATGATCAGGTTCAAAAACAAAACCTCAAAAAAATGGAGGTAGGACCTGAAAAATTAGGAAATTATAAGCAAATAAGGAACACAGGAAAGAGTATTGCACCGAAGGGCAATAAACATATGGAATAAATTAGGAGAGTAGGCAGTGGAAGCAAAGCATGTAAATGAGTTCCACAGACACCTATGTTTGCTGCTGGAGAAGGAGGGGATGGGGGAGGAGGACGGAAAAGTAGGAAGGTGAAATTAAAAGTCCTTTTCCTGTTCCCGTAGCCTTTTCTCATGGTTCTTAAATTCTCCATACGCTTAGTATGCTGAGATTCCAGATCAATAAGTACATAATATTTGTAGGTATCATATGTACAAGCACACCTAGACACACACTTTGTCTTGGTTTACATCAAACTCCCAGCCCACCTTCAAAAAGAGTATTGTGGTCTCTATCACAAATTAAAACATAAATGTAATAATTTTCCTGAAAACTAGAACTGTCTGTTTTACTGTCCTCCTGGGAGTAAAGTGAAAAGTATTGAAAAATAAATTTTTAAAAAATTAAAAATGAAAAGATAAAGATTCACAAGCATGTTCTGACTTGAAAGAGTAAAATACAGTATGACTATTCATAGGAGGGAAGCAACAGATTTTGTAATATTAAAAATAGTTTGGTCACAAGCTTAAGCTGCCAGAGGTAATTTTAGAGCACTAGTTTAACTGGCATTTTGATGTCTTACCCAGAACTTAACACTACATTATTCACTAAGAAATCTGTTCCCACTGCACAGAACATACAAACGTCACTGCTGTTATGGAGATCAACATAAATGCAGCAGAGAGAACAGCCCCCATTGTGCCCATATACTTTTTTACAATAATGCTCCAGACTTCACATTCAGGAGGGGGGGTTCTACCTTGAGCTCCACCTGATTCACTTGTGATGATGGTTTCTAAGCTGTGGCCAGGTTCTGCTCCCATCACTGGGCTCCTGCTCCAGGACCAAGGGGACATTGCCTCATCAGCAAGGCAGAGTTGCCCACCGCAACAGAGGAACAACTAAATGTAGGCAGACTTTCTCCTGGGTTCTGTAGGCATTTTAATTTACCCTGGTGTTAATAAAGCATTTACTGTAGCCCAGGCAGCAGATGAGGCTGGGGAACGCAGTGGCAGATGCTGAGTGAAAAAAAGAGCTGGGTGAGGTGGTGTGAATTGAAGATTTCACATGCTCTGCCAAGAGTTTTGATTGAGAGATATAGTGAGGTAGGAGATCATCACAGACAACCTAATCCACAGCTCACACAAGGGGGCCAAGGCTGCTGAATGCTATGCCAGCCCTTTGCAAAGGGACGTGCAGGAGGGTACTCACCTGCCACCTCACATTAGCAGCACTGTCACTGACTACAAGGCCAGACCTGTGTTTTCTGCAGCAAAGATGAACAGTGCTCCACATGCTTCAAATAATGCAAGCCTCACAGTGGATACCTATTTCTGTGCATGTTCTTTTTTTTTTTGCTGCTGGGTGAATCTGGAATAAAACACAGGACCTTTTAAAATGATATCTGAATTGCATCTTTAAAAAGCAAAGAGCACCAAAAAAATTACCAGCGCCACCATGTAGGCACTGCAAATTCACACATCAAATAGAAATTAAAGTTGAATGGAAAACTTCTGTGCTCACATTCTTCTTTTGCAATATCTTTACATTTAACTTCTGCATACCTCCAGCAGTGAGTTTATAGCTATAGTCTTCTGCCTGATATAAGTAATGCAAGCACACAAGACTGCACATCAGTGGGATTTAGTTAAAGCAAATTTTACTCATGATTCCTTCCATGGATACAAGCCTAATCCTTCTTTGCACCCAATAATCTAAGAAAGCAATTACAAGGCGCTTGTAGTTTGCTTCCTGAAAATTCATGCTCTGATGTAAACTCTTTCCTATCTTTCTTTTATTCTGTACATCTATATGATGCTTATTTTCCCTGTTGCACAAGAAATCCCACATGGCTCTATGGGGAGGCGCAGAGAAAAGTGGTTTACAACAGAGTTTGAAAAGCAAGAGGCTTGCATTTACTTCCAGCTCTGCATGGGGTGGGATGTTTGGCCTTGAACAATTCCCTTAACAACTCGGTGCTTTGATTTCCCTCACTAAAGGACTAACACTGGCACTGTCCTACAAGCCTGACATGGAGACGTCATCCACTGTAAATGCACAGCACTCATATGGCTTTCATTCCTGCTGGAACTGCTGTACTTATGAGTGAAACAGCAAAAGCTCCCACTTCCTCTGTTCAAGACTGCTCCTCGCCCCAGATCCCAGACAGCCTGATCCCAAGGCCTTTCCCTGCTAACAAGAACTGCCCAAATAGAAGCTAATTTAGGAGTAAGCCTCCTGAGTGGGGCCTGTGTGCCATGCATTTCCTAAGGAAATTGCTTCCGTCTTTGCAAGCCCCAGTACTGCTGAAGTTTATCAGCTCTCCTGTCTAATATCTATTATTACAGTGAGAGGAGGAGGAGTAACACACTTTGCCGTGGTTAGGGTCAATCAAGTATCTTAGTGGACACTTAGCATCAAAAATCTCTGCCCAGTAACTATACAATATACCTAGCTAGAAGATGTTTGTTGGTGGTTTTTTTTTTAAGGAGAGGATTTATTATGTGTGCCTTCTGCTGCTTCAAAAGTAAATAATTATGAAGACCTTTTTGTTCCTCCATTTTCATTTCATACAATTCCCTGTCCTACCCTATTTTTTAAAAAGCCCCATCTTAACAGGATTCCTCATGAAAAATGAATGGATTGACCAAAACATCAACTAACAATGGAAGGCGAAATTACATTTTTAGAATAAAAACTCCTCCTGCCTTGGTGGCACTTCACTACAATTGACAGAGGGGTCACTTCTCAATTTCATCATACTGCTAGTAACAAGTGGCCATATCTCCAGATATCTGCACTGTTGCAGAAGGTACAGCTAGATGCAACAACGGTTTTACTTTTACAGACAAGGACCCCCTGAAAATCACTAAATTTATCACCTGCCAGTCTCCTAGCCCCAAGATATCCAAAGTCCTAGGGCCAGGAACACCAGAATATAACCCTTGACCAACACAGAGAGATACACATAGACCAGTTTAAAAGGAACGGGTATTTGCACCACCCACTTTACAATCAGCTTTAGGTAAACCCAGAAAGTAGCAAAGTCTGGTAGTGAGAGTCCCCTGACATCAGGGTGGCCACTTAGCTAGTTTCCTTGGAGACACACTGGAAAGGAAACAGGAACAATTACTGAGCTTGGCTACCTTATGTTCTACAAGTTATGGCCTCAGATGCTGGGGTGCTGGCAATATACCCCCCTATACCAAAACTGCACAACTCCTAGCTGAGTGACCCTAAAAGTAATTTTGTCTCGCCAAGCAGTGCTGTGAAGGACATGCAAGCACTGCAAGCCACTGCTCCCTCCTGACTTACAGAGCCTCTCCTTGCCTAGTTGACTTATCTGACTCACTCAGAACAAAATTTGGAGAAGAAGGTCTGATCATGCCCTCACTTGCCTGGGAGGCATTGCTGAACCATCATCGGAAATGGCCTGATTGCTATGAACAAGGGGAAGCACATCTTGAAGAGGCCTAGGCAGGGATGCCAAGACATATCACGTAGCTCAGCTATGTTCAGAGTCCTTTTGTGGAAGTTCACGGGAGGCGCTTAGGGACAGGATGAAGGGCAACAGTTGAGGAGCCACAGGTCTTTCCATCACTCAGAGTGCCCTACGGAAAAGTCTGCCAGGAGACATTCTGCCAGCAAGATTCACGTTGAATACCAAAGACTGGTCTGGGGGAGGCCATTGAGTTTAGGGACAAACCACTGCTTTGAGGAGCAGTCATGGAAATGTGACACAGATGCAGAAGAAATGCAGTGGTAAATGCATGCAACTATTCCCTTCCTGGACACTGCCCGGGCAGCACCAAGGAGAGAATCTGAAGTGACAGTATTGCTTTCTTGCTCAATGGGGTGAATCCAGGACATAGGCACAGCTTAAAATGTGACTTCCCCATCACGTTGTGTTCAAACCTTGGTGTTATTTATAAGCAGGGTTATGGGGTTCACTTAATTTCCTTGAGAATGTTTCCTTCTCATTAATTTTATCAGTAAAGACAGAAAGACGGATCTGTTGGTAAGGGTGTGAGGGATGACATGATGCCTCTGCTGCTCAACCTCTTTATCCAGTTCTCCAAGTGCTGAGGCATGGGAGCATCTTTCCTATAGTAAGGAGTCCCCCTGAACTCAAAGAATGCAGACTGTCCCATGTATCATTATCTGCAGGATTCAGCTCTCCATCTGGCAAATGTAAGCTTAAATAGCATAGGCTCAAAGTAACTTTTTTGTCTTTATTTTCTAACTTGCACTTAGAAACAGACCAGTGAGTATTTTTGGCAATGCTTTCTCCTGCTTCCAAGTCAGTTAGGCTGATCTTAAGATAAGGACATAGATACACAGAGATCAGATTTTTAAAGCACTGAAGCACCTGAAAGTGCAGAGAGACATCTAGCTGTTTCCCATAGCTGTCAGTGCAGAACTGGGCACAGACTAGTGAATTTAATCCCAGTACCTCTACACTAGGAAAATGTGAAGAACGAAGTGTAGCTTACAGAAGGGATATGGTGCCTTTTGCTTCTCTGAATTGTTGACAGCTTGCACGTCATGTTTTGCAACTTAATCCACATCTGCAGGTTGGAGACAGTATTAGTGCAGGAGCCTGTGCTAATCAGTTGTAATTGATTGTATTCCTCAAACAGACAACAGAAGTGTGGTACGTATGTGTGTACTGCATTATGATCCAATCTACTCCTACCTATGCCCCATAACAGAAGTAACAGAAAAGACTGTAGGTCTCCCAGGTCCCTGTCTGGCTCCCAGTCTCCCCACCACCATCACCTCCATCCCATCCAAGAACACTCACCAAGTTATCAAGCTGGCCAAGAGGTAAATGAGCAGCCCCACTAAAAATGTGCCTATGTAGCACATGCTATCAGTGTTCACACTTATAAGGGGGAAATGTTCATTAGTTTGGACCCTAAGCATGTCAGTATTTATTCTTATGGCTTAACCAATCATCATGAGCAATTTTTGTTAAGAAAATTAACACTTTCCATTGAGGAATGTATATGAGAGCAAATTTTTACTGAAAAATAATAAAGAACTTCAAAATTATACTGGCAATGGAACTGCAACTGACATGGCAATTAGACAAAAACTTAGTCAGATATAAGCAAGATGAATAACGAGATTATTGTATTAACCTGGGAAAGATGGTCAAACTCCTTCCGGCTCTCATTTACCACTTCCTTTAATGTGATGATGACCATAATTTATAAGATTCCAACTTCTCCTGTAGAGAGTCCAACTGGCTTTACGATGGGATAGTTACTAAAGTCCCTCTCAAGGAGTTATTTGTGTACAAAGCTGCTACTGCATTGAATTGCTTTTATTTTTAAATCTGTCTGCCTATTGCTCTTTTTAATGTAATTATCCTGGTGAATAACTTCACGTGTGCCACACCATGCCTCATGCAAAGGGGAGTCAAGAAAACACCACAGCTTCTCCAAAATCCATATTCCAGGCTGTGAGTTTCATTTAAAGTCTGTGTTTCAGATATAGGTAGAGCACTGTGAGCACCCTCCTAGCATAGCAGGGTTTGAGCTGCCTCACAGAGGGATGCTTTACCCCCTACTTGAAGTGAGACCTGCTAATGCATCTTCAGTCAGCCTGGTGTAAGAGCCTGCGCACCCTGGGGGGACACAGAGCAGCATCCATCTCAGGGAGTGTGTGGGAAGCACCCCTGCAGTGCCAAATATCAGGGTTCAGCTCCCATGGGTGCACTAGCCAAAGACCACTGCAGGATTAAGTAGCACAAGTCTACACCTGCAAACAGGGAAATGAGACACGGCAGGCCTCCCTCTTCAGTTCTGCCAGCACTCCCTGCAAGGGCAGCAGGATCTATCTGCAGGTGTTCACTGAAAACAGCACATAAATGTTTCAAACACCACTTTATAGGTGTCACTCCAAAGCCATAAAGAAAATAGGTGGAGAGCCCCAGCTCAGGCCCTCAAATATCAGATAGTCTTCTCCCTCCTGTATGATTTTACAGGCTGCAGAGTGATGTTAGCTGAAACACCCATTGACAGCTTTCCTTCAAAAACTCAGCATAAAACCACTCTCAGAAGTGTAAGCAACGCTGCCTAGAGAAACCTAATAGATTTATGGGCAGTAATTAATATTTAACCTTTACCTCCAGTGAAGCAGCTGTGCTGCAAGGTTAGCAGGAGTCACCACATTGGTAAACAACAATTGCACTGCACATACACCCCTGAGTTGAGCCACCCTACAATTATGGGGGGAAGGTTCCCTGCGCCTCTTGCAAAGACCCTCAGGTCAGGAAGGCCTCAACTAGGCAAGCTGGGAAGACCCTTCTTCACCCTGTAATACAAACTTTAAGGCCAGGTTGGCCTAGGCAGCTGAAGCCTCTGAGGACAAGGCATAGACAGCACCTAAGAAAGAAGGATCCATCAGGCCACCAATGTAGCGCTGGGAGTAAGAGTGATAGGTGCTCTCTGCTGTGTTTTTATACACTGAAAGATACATGCAATACATTCAAGCACTCTAAGTTCGTCTATTAGGCCAGTTGAGAGGGGATAAATGATAATTGAGCTCAGATGTACTTCTCTCCCTGTGAACGCTGTGGGATGGGAGAAGCACTGCTCCCCTCTCCCTCCATTTTGACTTCCAGACCAATTTTGTCCCTTCTCTGAGTGGGTTCAACCATAGGTCTCTTCAGCTGCTTTGGCTGAAAGACATCTTCCCCATTGCTCACCTCACTGGTGGATGGGAATACCTTGGGTGCAGCCCAAGATGCCTGAAAGCTCCAAGAAATTCTCCTGCAAAGACGGATAAGAGTTTATGGAGAGCAGCTATGCTGGTGACTCTTCACAGAAGATCCATCTTCTTGACACCTGGCCAAGTCTTTCTCCTCTGAAAACAAAATAAACAAGCAGTAAAAGGGATTGTCTTCCATATGAGCCAAGGTAAAGACAGTTTGCCTACTTTTAAATACCAGTAAGACTAGCCAAACACCAATATCAGCTAAACACCGCTACAGATATTTATGAGAGGCCAAATCAAAAAGTCTTGAAGTCATCCATGAGTTATGGCTGCAAGGACTTCATCAGATATCTCTGATCCTGCAGTCGTGTTAGCTCTATACTGAGTCCAGTATATCGAGATGTGACTGGATTCAGTGGAGTCTTCTGTAGACATCTAGTCCTTTGCCAAAATACTGTGAGGGGTGGGACCTGCTGCTGCCCTCACTAGCTTATTCAAGAGGTTAATTGCCTGCATATGCCTTATCTCACATTTGCATTTGTCTGGCTCCAGCTTCTGGCCCCCAGTTTTGGAGAAGGTCCCTTCTGTGCCTGGTATTTTCTCCCTAGGGAGGTATTGTCATGCAGGATACTTGTTGCTCACTGCAGGCTTCCCCTCCCAGCCTGCGGCACCAGCCCCAAAGGCAGCAGCAAGTCACAACCTGACACTAAGTAAACACCCTGGCTCCATTTGAATGGAAGGGCTGTCCAAGTCGCCTCGAAGGGAAAGATAAAAAATAAAAAAAGGGAGGGAAAAAAATGCTTGCAGCGCTCTGCTGTATTTGTTCTAGTCCCCTTTTACTGTGAGGTGAGGGCAAACGAGAAGACACGGGCCTCTCAGCCCACTTCTCCCAACCCTTCTAGCCCTGGCCGGGAGAGCATCCATCCCACAGTCACCACTGCACGGGCTTTTGGCTCCCCTGGAGCTGGAGACCGAATAAGACCTCTTGGATCTGGCCTCTAAGCTGATAATTGCAGCTCCTTCACTGGCACAAGGCGGCTCTCATGCCATTTTGACCCAAACTATGTCTTCTTTCTGTGTATTTTTAATTAGACTCAAGAATGCAGAAAAACCAGCGTGAGATCCTTTCATTTCCCTTTGTTTAATATGTTATTATGACATTAAGTGTGGGGTTTTGTTGTGGTGACGAGTTTAAAATCCCCCTCGATTCTGCTGCTGTAGCCACGGGTTCGCAACGGTTTTGTGTACATTAAAGTGGTCATTTTCGGATTAGCTCTTGCTTTCCCTTTGATGCATGTGAAACGCTGAGCCAGTTAGCTGGAGAAGGCATTTCACCTCTTTTGTTGCCCTTCCTCAAAACCAACGGCAGGGAGAGGACCAAAGCCCCCTGGCTCTCTCTTTAAATTAGAAAGGAATTTCCAACGGGTTTAAGCTTTAGTTGCCACTTCTGTCTGGGGTTGCCTGACCAAAAATAGATGTTTTAAAGGAGCAGGCGACAAGGAGCCTCCTCTTTGCTGCCGCTGTTGTTGTCATCATCGTTGTCACCCTGTCTGTTCCCTGGTAATTCAAGAGTTCTCAGAGTAGAACCCGAGCTGAGCAGTGGTACAACCTGAAACTTTTTTTCTGGGATACACATGCGTTAGTTATGGTAATCAGCGTTTTGGAGCTATCAGAGGGGGTTATTTCCCCCTGTTTCTTCTTTTGTTTTTGTTATATTTTTTCCCTTTTTCTTCTTGATTTGGCAGTTAATGGGAAGCAGAACGAAGGCTGGATTGAACAAACGCTACATTTCATGGACGCTTTATGTTCTACCGACAGCCCTGTGATTTCTTTCCATCTACATAAAACCTACACTCTGCACAGTTATTTCTACTGGATCTCTGATATTTTCTTTTGAGGAGATGAACGTCTTCCAGCCTTGAGCCCTTCCCACTTTAACCATTCATATTATTACAACTAATTCTAAAAGCTCTTAATGAAAAAAAAAATCACAACAAAAAAAAGAGTCTATTGGGAAAAAAAAAGGAAAATATAGTTTAATAGGAAAAAATCCCAAACGAATACACACATACAACTTTTCTGTCATCCTAGAGATGATCCCAAATATTCTTGTGAAAGTCGGGCAAACCGGGGAGAGGGGTAGAAGGTCAGGAGAGAGTGTTTATGTCAACACTGCTCCGTGATGGAATAATGCGCCCCAACATGAAGTCACAGCCGCGGGGCATGTGAAGTCACAACTTCTCCAGGTGACAGGTGCTGCAGCAATTCAGATGCGAAGGAGCCTCTCCCTCCCCCTCCCACCCCACCACCCCCTCCGAAGGCATCAATAACGGGGAGCGGGGGCCGCCCCTGCAATCGCGGCTCCTCTGCTTTACATGCAAACATGAAAGCAAAGGGGTCATAAAATGTTTCAGATCCACCAGAATTATTTTTATCTTGGGAAACTTGCTGCTTTTTTAAAATTATTTTTTTCTCCCCTTTTTTAGCGCTAATACGTGCCTAATCATCGAGATTTGTTTTAATTTAAAAGCCAATAGAGTGCAGCTGAACTACGCTACAGAAATCCGATGTAAGGATAATTTGGAGTATTTAAAAGCGCTGAGTCAGCAACAGAGCCCATCTCCATGGCTAGAATATTGTTTCTAACTCCCGCTGCTGTGTTTCACTTACTGTTATACCGATTGTATCGTGTAATTATTGTTTGTTTTCCAAAAATGTAATTACTTTCTCCCCCCCCCCTTTTGTTTCCCGTGCAACATCAAATCTGCCAAACGCCTGACGAAGGTAGCTCAAAAATAAATAAAATGAGAAAAAAATATAATAATAATAATTTAAGAGGGTAATTGATGAAAGGGGAGGAGGTCTCTTTCTCTCCCTTCAGCCAAAGATTTTTCTCTCTGAGGCATCTTCTCGAATCGATCGTTTAATAAAAATACCAGCACGTGTCGAACAAAATATTTGGGAACGCTCAGCCCGGTGCGAGGAAGGCGCCGGCTCCCGGGCAGCCCCAAGCCTTTCTCGGGTTGGTTTGTGGGGTTTTTTTGCCTCTTCGCCGGGGAGGGCGGCGATTCCGCACAGAGCGATCTGTGAGGGGGGGTAATATCGATAACAACAACAATAATAGCGGTGAATGGATGGATGGATGCATGCATGCATGCATGCGAGAGGAGGGTCTGTCCCTGCGTGTCACCCTCCCCTCGCCGCAGGCGGGAGGCGGCAGGGATGGGCGAGAAAGCCTCCCCGCAGCCAAGAAAAAGGGTCCCCGCCCCGGCATCGGTCGCGAGTTTGGCTCCCGGGTGGAGGAGAAGGGAAAGGGGGAGGATGCTGGCGAAAGGTCGCGTTGCCCTTCCTGGGGCAACCTTGAAGGGTCGGTCCGGAGGAGAGAGGGGGCAGAGGGGGAAGGGGCTGGAGTGTCAAAAGAGCATCCTCCGGCTCTCGCAGTGCCAGAGATGTCCTGGCGAGAACCGGAGGAGTAAAACGCCCGGAGTGGTGCACAAGGAGAGGTTACTCGCTTTCCCTTCTTCTTTAATGTAGGATCCGGGAATTGTGAAACCGTGTAAAATCCGTTCTCCCCATCAGCGACACCCGCTTTGGCTTAAAACGCTGCGGAAGGGTCAAACCCCCCAAGCCCCAGAGAACCTTCCCTTGAGGAAAGCACCGGGCGGCTGAAGGCTCTTCCCACCGCACCAAATACCGCTGCCGGGCTGATTTTTTTTCCAAAGGGACGGATAGACAGGGTGGAAAATCTCACCCTCGCCTCGCCCGGGTAGGAGGATCAGCCGCGGCAACTCCTGTCCTCAGGAGCTGGGTCTGGGGCTCCTCAGCAAGGCGAAAGGGAGAGTCACTGAAACCGCAGGTTTTATTTCTGGCAAACAAAGCTTCCCCCAGCCAGCGTTTGTGTGCGAGGCGAGTAATTGCGCTCCCTTGCTTAAATAAATCATCGATGGGTGAAATTACACATGCTCACTTAAAATGTAATGTGATTAAGAGATTATGGGATCGCAGTTAATGCGTCGCCGCGCAGCTTCTGGACCCAATTCCTGACACCAGAGATCTATCAGCCACAACTGTCCCCTCGGTGCGGGGAGGTGGCTTCTCCTGACACCGGCTGCCAGTGGGGGTTCTCCCTCCCCCGCTNGGGGGGTCCTCCCACCCCCGCTGCTCCCGAGGGCGGGGGAAGGCGATGTTTCCGTTAAAATAAATAAATAAATAAATAAATAAATAAATAAATAAATAAATAACTTGTTGTTGCTGCTGTTTGGGGGGCAGGAAGGGGAGGGGGAAATAAGTTAGGTGGAAAGGCAGGAGATGCGGTGACGGGGAGCGAGGGGCTGGGGCTGCGCTTGCAAGCTGATTACCTCTCATCTGAAAGCTGCTCTATTTCCTCACGCATCGGGTAAGTCCTTTATCATGAGGTGGCACAAGCCCTGCCGGGGGCTATTGGTCGCCCCGAGGAAGGAGCCGGGATGGCAAGCGGTATCCTATCATCAGGCTGCATAATAAGCCCGGTCTCGCCACAGCTGCGCTGTGACCCTTTGTGATGGAGCCGATAGCGCTCCCGTGAAATAATGTCCGCCTTTTGGGTGTGAAATTACCATGTTTATTAATTGAGCTAGACACGAGGGTTACCTTTTTCTTTCCAAGCCATGAAAATTTGTGATTCAGGGTAAATGGTTCCCCCTTTATCCCCTCACCAAGTTGCGTTGCCAAGGGGTTGGGAGAGTAGGACCAGCTGGGAAGAGGAGATGGTTTGGAGGGTTGAGGGACCGGGCTCCATGCGCCCCGCCTTCCCACGCACGCACTGGGGGAGATGGGTCTTGCCAAAGGGTAAGGCTCTTCTCTCTTCCCACGCACTTTTCTTTTTTTTTTTTTTTTTTTTTTTTTTTTTTNTTTTTTTTTGCGTTGCAATTAGGCTTGTAACGAGCTTATTGCAGTATGTGTTTCTGGGCCAATAATGCTTGTATTTAACCTAATTAAAGCCGACCTTTTAAAAGATCTGAAATATAAACACGCCTTTCTTTCTTTTTTTTTTTTTTTTTCTTCCTCCCCGATCCTTTCCCACCCTGGTTTAGCAATTTAACGTTTGAATCTCTGGGCTGGAACACGCAACCTTTCACCAAAGCACGGAGGGAGAGGAAAGGAGGGGGGCAGAGTAGCAAAAACCCGCGGATGAGGCGGAGGGACTGGCTTTCCCCGAGCATCCGCGACAGGCTTCCAGGTAGGCAGCTCCCCTCACCCTCCTGGAGCGAGATTCCGCACTTTTCCCCCTCCTGCCCTTGGCGAAGGACCCACGCCGGGACACGCAGCTCCCGGGGATGGGTGTAAGGACAGGGATGCGCTTCCCCCTGCGCGGGATTTTCAGCCGAGCGCTGCCTGCCGGGGGGCGGGTGCAGCTGCGCGGGGCCTGACGCGAGTTTCCCGCTGGAAGCAGCGACAATCCCGCCCGCCTGCCCCTTCCCGGGCTGAGAGGGGAGGCTGAGAGGCTGGGGCAAAGCCCCTGAAACAAGGCGGTAACGACCGTGTCTATTAATGCCTCTTACGCTCATCACACGGGAACCCAACGAGCCTATTTACCGTGACAGCCCATCCTCGCAAAATTTCAGCGGTTTTTTCCCCATCGATGGCAATTATAAACTTTTTTTTTCAGTGCAAACACACTATTTTTTTTTTAATTTTACCATTTTATATTTTACTGGATGATCAAACTTATCCTGAGATTCCCCCCAGCCTCCCTTACCCC
>WAAB01022956.1:194858-246680 GCA_013389865.1 Piaya cayana
CCCCCCCCCCCGCTGAATGACATTACAAAGAATTTTGTTAAAGAAAGCCAGACTAATTGCTGCCAGAAGAGTCTTTTCATAGAAAAGTCTGGTTTTCATAAGGCAGTTTCTGTGGGTGTTGCGGTTAAATCCAAACCTAGTGGAAAAGGGTTTTTTTCTTTTTTTTTCTTTTTTTTTGCATTAAGGCTATTTCTTCCCTCTTGTTGAATTGCTACTGCTGTAAGTAGCAAGACTTTGCATAAGCTAGTGGATAGAGTGTGGCAGGGGTTGTTCTCTGCCTCTAAGATTAAACATTGTGGTCAGGCATACACCTACATGCCTAAAAATCTTCCTGCCCAGGACAGGGTGAATTAATATCTTCTGCCTCTTGGAAATGGTCTCCTGATGAGCCCTTTCTCCCTGCTGTTTCACAGACTATTCTTGACTGCNGTTGATAAGATAGTGTATGAGGGTATTGGAAAAAAATCAAAACTTAGTGGAAAAGGGTTTTTTTTTTTTTTTTTTTTTTTTTTTCCAAGACGATTTTTCTCATCAGCAGGAAAGACCCACGCTTTAGTTAAAAACTATTCAGGGACTCACGGAGCAAACACTGTTAGGGGAAAAACGCCGGCGCACTCCTGAGCCTCCGTATGTCTGTCTCCCCTCTTCTCCGGTGCTCTTGCTCCCCATCCCCAGCCGAGGTGTCCCGGCAGCTTCCCCCGGACTGGGGCTCCGTGGGAGCCCCGGGGAGAGGAGGATGGAGGTGGGAAGGGATGCCCCGACACCCCGCTCTCTTGGGAAAGCCTCGGTCCTCGCCTGCGGCCACCCCAAAATACTGATGAGGGAGTCACCCCAGGCGCCTGGCCCCCATCAGGCGTCCCAAGCAGCCTCGCAAAAGCAAGAGGTGAGAAAGATCCTAACAGTCCCACAAGGACGTAAAGATCGCGCACATTCCACCCCCTCCCCAATTTTACATCTCCCAAATTTTACATCTCCCTCGGTTAAACATTTTGCTTTCCCTCTCGTCTTACTCCTCAGCCTCAGGGCTGCTAACAGGAATTCTTAACCCCCTTCGCAACAATCACCACCCCCTCGCCTGAGGGCGACGGGAGGAAAAATAAAGAAATAAAAGTCGGAAGGCTTCTCCTCCACCGGGCAGAGCTTTGCCCCGCGCTGCCCCCCGGCAGGATCCTCCCCGCACCTCCCTTGGCCAGCGGCTCCGTCCCGCCGGGGCAGGGAAAAAAGGCGAGAGGAGGGCAGCTTCTTGCAGCCACCCCCTTTCTCTCGGCTCAGGGGAGTTTTCCAGCCGTTAATTCCACCTCTCACACCATCACCAGCACCACAGTTACCAAGAGGTGGAGATTTCGCGCGCATAGACGCGTTTCCAGCCCCTCTCCTTGCACAGTTTGGCTGGCCGGGATGACAACTGGACCTGCCCCCCTCTTTACCACATCGGGGACAGGAGCTCTGCCACCCGGCGGGGTGGTTTTGNAAATACTAAAACGCCACAGCTGACAGAGCAAACTCAGCTTGGTGCTGCTCGGTCGCCCTTTTGTTCCCGGTGGGGAGACACCCCGAGGGAAGGGGGAGGCTGCCTGGTTCAGCCCCGCCGGGGAGCCGGTCCTCCCCTCCCTCCTCTCGCCGGAGCGGGGACGTGATAAAAGGAGACAGGGCTCTGAAAGGATTTGATTGAAATGGCGTGTGCCAAGCTGATGCGAGCCAGCGAGGGACAAAGCGCCGAGGAGCCATGGACACTCGAGCAATTATTCCTCCACGCTGAAGGTGGATTAGCGCAATGGAAAGAAGCATATGTTCGGCCTGGGGCGACACTCCCCCTGGCTGGGTTTAGAGAATGAGAGCGGAGAAAGAGGCTGAACCTGGAATATCAACTATCCGGGAGACAACCCACCCCACCCCCTCTTCTCCCAGCCTCTCCGAAAGTCTCTGGGATTGAGAGATAAATACACACGCCCATAAAGATAAATAGATAAATAGATAAATACATGCATATACACGAACACCCATCAAGGCAGATGCGTGCACACCTCCACATACAGTCGCACGCATACAACATGTCCACACAGAGATAGGCATGGAAAAAGAGGCACCCTAAGTGGAAAACCTCCTTGGGTACGACAATGTGAACAAATAAACAGCCAGCCTCTGAGAGGGTCATAGCATCAGCCACTTCTGCTGGAGGCTCCTGTTTCTCCAGCCTTTTTCCAAGAAACTTTCCAAAAGCAGCTGTGGCGAGGGATGGGGTTGATTTCTGTTCCTGCTCTCAGGGTCCCAGTCCAGGCTTCCCTGGAAACACAGGGGAAGCCCCTCAATTGCCCCTTTTCCACATGATTTTCTTCCAGGCCGCATCCACCTCCTGCTTTTTCTCCCTTTTCCCAGCTCCCTGCAAAACTTACTCCTTTCCAGAGGGGTGGGTGCAAGCCCTCACAAGGGTGTGGGGAGAAGCCCCAGCAGCCAGACACCACCCCAAACAGCAGCACCCCAGGAGCAGTCTGTGTCCAGGCTCTGTGGCAATGGGACACCCATCAGCTTCTGGCCTACATCATCTACACCCCTACTAAGAGCTACAGGCTCTAACATGTGGGCCAGGATGGCAGGAGCATCAATTTAGTGCTACGCTGTAAGTGTAGTTCATCAGACCTAACAGAAAAAGGAGTGCTGAGGCCATGTGCAAACCTTGTTTTTCCCCCAGCGCTTCCCCTGCCTGAGCACATCAATATGTGCCACAGCATGCAGTGTCTCCCCAGCTATCGTCCCAGCATGAAAACCTCCATCACAGGAGAGGAATGACCACAGCATTAGCGAAAAGACAGGGCAAGCACCCAGTAGCAAGGGAGAGGGCAAGGAGGACCTGCTGGAGGAAGGAGAGATTGTCAATAGCCTTAGAATGAAAGGGAAAACAAAAAGAGAAAGAAAGGGAATGCAGCTCTCCCCTTTCTCCTGGGAGCTCCAAAAAACACTCTGCCCTACAATCAGAAACCTGCCCCAAATACTTTGCACCTCTACTTTTTTATACTCAGCTTTGAGGATCAGGGTGGGTCACACTCAGAGAGGAGGGGCTGGCTATGACCAAAGCAGCACCGTGGCAGGAAGCTTTGCAGGAGGAACAAGCAGGTAGGAACATAAAGTCATCTAGTAGAAGCAAAATACACCCCTCAGCCTACAAATACAACTGCATAACCTACACTCCTGCTAGAAAACAGGTCTCTATTCTGAATGCCTGCATCTGCTTTCAATAGAGTATTACAAGGTGAATTAACTATACCACAGGCAACAACAGCAATGGAGCTTGAGAGCGCCTCTAGATGAGGAAGGTCTTCACATAAATGCTGCAGATCTCTTATACAAACTAGGGGGTGTGAGGCGGTGCGCAAAGCACGCTCAAGCAATGACATGGTGAAATATCTCACTCTTCACACTCAGCAGTTCTCCACCATCCTGCCCCAAACACAAGACAATTTCTTCTTGACTGAGGCTATGCTTTTCCAGTTTACCCTCCTTACACTGGTTTGAAGGTATCGGTGCAAACAAGCTCTGTAACTATGAACAGGAAAATAACCAGAGAATTTGGAATAACTTTGGGGCCTTGGTTTTGAGAGGAAGGGACTCACATACTTGTACAGGGAAAATGTAGGCTTTGAGTGCTGGCACCCACCTTGCAAAATCAGGGCCTGAAATAAAAGTGCCCCTGGGAACCAATGGGTCACTCCTTACTCTGCTAGAAAGCTGTCGTTTGCCTTAGTCTCATTTCTACACTGTGCTCACCCAGTGAAGGTGTTCTAACTACTCCCTTGGTTAGATAAGAAATTTTGGCCCGAAATTGAACTCAGCCTCAGAGAGACACGATTACAGTGGTTGTAAGAGGGAATAAAAGACCAGATCTGTTGCCTCTGTATCATCTACAGCACCAGGCACTAAAACAGAGGAGTAACGGTTCAAGGGCACAAATCCTTGCTGCCGTTGTAAGCTATATTCCTGTTTACCCTGCTCAAAATATCATCTGCGTCAGCCAGCCAGGAAAGCCTAGAAACTTCAACTAGAAGAGAAACCAGGCTATTTTCCTCTTTAGAAGCCAGTAAGGCTCCACTAGTAATGGGTCATGAAAGACTCTTATTTTTCCTCTCTTTCCAAACACTCACTTTAAGCTTCTAATTTCAGCAGGTTTGGGGTGACTAAACTAAATATTACAAACAGAGAGGCTGCAACCTATGCAGAATAGATGATTTAAGAACCAGGCTTGGTTGATTTCTTTTTCTCTCCGTATTGGAGATAAAAAGAAAGAACACATTCTAGTAATCCCTGCTCATTTTCACAGCCATTCTTGCACCTGTAACTCAAATAATGAAGCCATTTGTTATTTATATTACACTTTCCCCTTCATTCTAGCTTTCTAACGATCTGACCCTGTTTTATGGCCTTGACAAAGCCTGAAACTGGTGTGGACTTCCAGTAATTGAACTATATAGGGAAAAAATCTTCAGCTGGAATGAAGCAGATGTTAGCTTCATGCAGTCCCCTAACTTGATTATTTTTTGGACACGTTAGACAATCATTAGTGATTGATAATGATGCTAATTAACCCCTTTCCTTTCCAAAACAGCAAACTAACGTCAGCAGGACTCTGCAAACAACACACACCAAGTATAGTGTATATCAATATCCTTTCAAAGTGGATCACTAACACACTTTTACTGCCCAGCGCTCAACAAAATTCTTCTCCCTCCAACACCGAGCAGACTCCAAATCTGCTCTAAGAGTTAACAGCTTCCGCCGCTTACAGGGCAGGGAACAGAGACACAGTTCTTTGATTCAGAAAAGGTGCACAGGACAGAACCAGAGGCACCATTTATTTTTTACACTACTGACCTTTCATGTTTAATTATCAAGCTGTTTTAAATCACTCTGCCCTCACTAGCTAGGATGGGCTTCACTTTGCTCCCCATCAGAAGTGCACTTGTGATTTTAGCTGCACTGTATGAAGGCAAGGGCCAACACTCTGCAAACCTAGTCTGGGCTGAGACATGCACGTACCAAGGAGGGAAAGGGAAGTGCACATTCTGGAATTTAAATGAAGAGGACTAAACAAACAAGGAGATGATCTGATTACGCAGTAGAATTTATCATGGACAATAAAGAAATCGCCTCTAAATGTAAGGATTTGGATAAATGAATACTCCTAGCAAGTGAATAAAATGTATTCAATTAGCTAAAAACCTCGTGCACTTCTGAACTGAAGTGGAATCGACTGTAATTGATTTATTTGAAACCAGAGGTTAAGGACTGAATTAGCTAAGTACAACTGGGTATTTCGAGCCACTGACTTCTCAAATGTCAAATCCCTTCTATTTTAAATATTATTTCAGCTGCGGGGCATTGCTGTCCTGATGGCTGTTCCACCAGTTAAATCTCAAATTATATTAATATTCGATTTTTGGAGGGTGGGGTAAATTATGGTACAAAGAGGAGGGCTGTCCTTGTTCACAGTGAAAGAGTACCGAGCTGTATTTTGGTTCACATGCAGGAATTAGCTTAGCGTGGCAGCAATGGTCTAACGTTCAGCCACCGCTCACACTCATTTCAGCCAGTCTGGGGGGAAAAAAAAAATAACAGCAGATTTTTGTTTAGTGTATAAAAAGCACGACCTAGAATTTTACTGCCGCACATCGATCACAATGCTAAAAACACATCCAAAGAATGCTAAAGTAATTAGCACATTTTAGAAACTGCATATTGGTCACAGCAAAAGAGGCTGAACCAAGGCTAGTCTGATTTCCATTATCGCCTGTAAAATCCTTCCTTAGAAATAATAGCAATAAAGAAATCTATGCAAGGTCATTTCGTTTCTGTTTTCTGGTGGCTTGCTACTGCAGCAGCAGGATACTTAAAACGTGCTCTCCTAGCATAAAGTAGCTAATTATATCTTTAAAACATTATTTATTATGACCTTATATTGTTCTAGCATAAGACTGCTTTATACATTGCCCAGTTTAAAACGATTATATCGGGTACAGGTTTCAAAAAGTAAGCATCTGTAAATCCAGATATGAATGAATGGTATTTAATAAGATTGTTTTCGTTTAAAAATGAGTATTTATGTGTTGCTGTAGAAAGAGCAGCAATGTATTGCTGTTTATGAATGCTATTGTGCCTGAGGTTAGGATCCCACACACAATCTGAGATGCAGCCAAGAAAAACAGCCCTGATAGACAATGCTTCACTTCACCTGCTACAATACTGTGCATTTCATTTATGTCAAGAATATGTACAGTTAGGGTTCATTCACCTCATTATTTTGTTACATCTACTTTACAGTTAACCAGCCTCTCTCAGAAATAATAAATAACTGTTTTTAAAACAATTGCAGCTTTGCATTTAAAAGATCCACTTTCAATTTATAAGAAGAAAATATTCACCATTTTTATAAACTGGCTGGCTCTCGAAAATAGAATTTAGTCTCCACCAACTCTCTTTCTGCTTGGCAAGATTGATTTTACACTGCCTTCCATAAGTAGATTACCAAAGCAAAATGAAACATCTTGGGCTTTATCTAATGCTTTGCTTCACCAGCCCTACCAAACGTCAAAATATATGAGCAAATGTTAATTCTCTTTGCAGCTTTATTGTAAACACCTCGCTCTTAACCTGTTCAATTTCTGCCTGAGCAAAAATGGGGGGAAAAAAAAAAAGAGAGAGAGTCAGGGAGTGAAGGTAAGAGGAAAATCAGCTGCCACCACCAAATAACATCAGCACTTAAAGGAGACCATCTCTTTAAAATGCCTTTACATTCTAAACTGCATTAACCTCCCTCCCTATGATATAATATAATCCAGCCTGATCCTGACTTCACCTACCCCCTGGGCCAAAGAAAATAGATTCAAAGTCTGAATTCTCACATGTTTTTACAGCCTATCTTCAAGACGTACACTCAATTTTTTTTTTAAAGCAAACTTCACTATTTTACAACTGGTTTCCACAAGAAGAAACTCAAGATAAAAATTTCAGTCCCTTATAAAATGACACAACCATCTCAAAATGTCAGTCTGTGCATTCCACTCAAACATGAACCATCAATCAGAAATAATCTGCCTCCTGCAAGATCTCACTGAAGTTCACAACCATGAGATGATTTTGTTGGCATTGACTATGGAGCTTTTTTTTTCCTGGAGGGGGAGGGAGCACCCAGCACTGATTCAACAGTATATAATTTTTTTTTCATAGCATCTGATTTTTGGTATTTGCTCAGTAATGCTTCTTTTTTAAAATGTCCTTCTTGAGACAATGTTTGTGGTTTTTTTAATCTCTGCTCTGTTAGGACAACTACACATATGAAATTTTATAGGCTTATAATTCTGCATGCTATATATAAACATAAATAAAAACCTAGAGGTCAACATAAATAAAATAAAACTTTATTTTTAAATAAAATTATGTTTTGGTTAAAGAAAAGATAGTGTGTCATTTTGTTAGTAGTACAGACAATTTTTTATCCAAAAGAATACATTGTGCTTTATTGTGTCATTTGTCTGAATACAGACTCAGTGGAATATCTAAATGATACCCTGCTCTGAACTCCAAGTTGAAAGTAAGTTTTTATTATACTTGAGGGAAACAATGGGTTCAGCTGCTTATTGCAAGGAGCAATTGTCAAGGGAGAGTTAAACTCAATTACTGTAACCATACTGAATAAAAAATACTGCCAAGAACAAAAATACGCCTGGGTAAAGACAGCCACTGAATAAAAAAAATCGACATAAAGCGTATCAAATATTTATTTATCTGGGCAACAAAGGACTATGATACATTGACAGGCATGGAAACTACTGCCGGCACAACTCAATACAATACAACTATAACTGCTTCCAATATGGCCAGTGGAAATACAGGATACCAGGTGGTCCTGAATGTTTGAAGTTCTTTGGAAAAAAAAAAGGGGGGAGGGGGGGAGAAAAAGAAAATCAAAAGAAAGGGAGGTAAAAAAAAAAAAGAGAAGGAAAAAAGGAAAGAAAAGCTAAATATTGTTTTAAAAGACAATATTAATTTATTGCTCTGATGATGCTTTCAGGAGAAGGACAGTGGATGAAAATAACTTCTTTCATTTTCCACAACACATAAGGGTTGTAAAACCACTAACATGTTTTAAAACTTTGCCAGGGTCCAACATCACTTTATTTTATCTTCAATGAGAAACTAAATGTCATACTAATTATATATAAAAATTCATGGTTTTTAATTTGTTCAGTTGCTTCATTGTCGCCTTTAACATGCTACAACAGGGCTAAAAATGATGAATCCCAGAGAAAAACCCCCAAAAAACCTCTGATATCTAAATAAGTACCATGAACCACATGATGAACTAAGAGGGGAAGATTTAAAACCCACTAAACAAGAGGTAAACGAGATCACCAGATAAATAAAAAAAGGCTTAAAACAGACTCACCATATTTACAATTCCCATTAAATTACACATAAATAAATATATACATACATGAACACTGATTCCCTTATATAATAACCGTGAATCGTGTTGCAATATAAAGTTCAAGTTGGTCGCTTTACCTTGGACAGGAAAAAGTTCTACAACTGAAGATATGACATGGAACTGCTTGCGTTTTGTGTTCAAGTTTATTCACAATACTGATAAAATGTCATCAGTCCTTTTTGCAGTTTGTTTGTTTGCTGTTTCTGCTGCTGTTGCAATTTTTTTCGCTTGTTTTGTTTCTAATATGGCTACAATCTTAACAGAAGTTTATGTAAGGGAAGGTGGTGATTCAGTCCGGTGAAGCTCATAGAATTTTTAAAGTATTATTTATTTCTTTTTGTTTTCTTTTTTTTTAATTATCATTTTTATATATTTTTTAGGAAAAAAAAGTCCTTTTTTTTGTTTTGGGTTTTTTTGTGGTTTTTTTTCTCCTTTTGTTTTATTTTAAAAAGAAAAGTTCACAAACTCTAGACAGAACTTTTTTCCTTTGCTGGCTCCATCCCCCTATTCTGTTCTCATAGGCTCCAAACTGGGATAAAACGATGGTGGCAGTGGGCAGACAGGGGGAAGTTAAGAGGAAGCAAATGGAAACAGTGGATGCTGGGAAGGGGTGTGGGGAGAGGGCAGAGCCGTCCTGCGGAGTCAGAGAACAGGACTGGCAGAAGGACGCTCATTCTGTTGCTGTAGCCTGGGGTGCTGGGTGCAGGGGAGAGGGAGGAGGGAGATGAATGGATCAATGGGCTTATGTGGGGGAAGGGAGAGGAGTGGAGGAGGGGGGGGTCCTCACTTTCGGTGCTTCTCTTCTTTGTCACCACTTTTGGTGCTGTTGTCTGTGTGGCTGTTGGGATTGTTGCTGAGGTACATTTTGTCCATGGCCTTGAGTGCCTCGGTGAGATAGTTCTGCAGGGCGGTGACAGCAGCACACACCGCTGGGCTCCCGAAGCCGTGCGAGATGAGGTTGAAGTGGGTCAGGCAGCTCTGGATGCCCGGCTCCAAAATGGGGTTGGGCCGTGAGTTCCCCAGGGGAGATCGGTCCTGAGCCAGCAGGTCGGTGAACTCTTTACAGATCTGTCTATAGCACAAATGGAGCAGAGAAACAGAGGGAGGGAGGAGAAGAGAGAGAAATGAACCATCACTGGCGGCAGCAAAGCCCGTGCGTGCTCCCTGCTAGATTACACAGGCCCTTGGATCAAGGGGCGCACACGCGCTTCTCTTGCTTCTCTCCTCTGCACATACCTCCCCGCAGTTCTCACCCTTTCCCAACACGCACAAACCTCTTCCCTTCACCTCACACACACACACGGCTGAGCACACACATCACACCCCAACGCCAGCCAACATTTAGACAAATAACAAGCACGCAGGTACACACACACCTCCTGCATACCCCTGCTGGTCCCCATATCAAGGCCCCCAACACCCTCCCTGCAAACACGTATTCCTGCCCAGACAGGTTTTGGAGCAGACAGGCATTTTAAAGTTCCCTAGCAAATCGTAAGGGAATAGATGGGGTATGATACCCGAAGGGGATTTTTCTGCATCTTGGAAGATCCATTTTTGGTTTGGAACTGGAGAAAGGCATGGGTCTCTTCCTCCACAAGGCTAAAACACACTTGCGTGTTGGAAAAAATGAGCAAGGGCAAAGAGGGGAATCTAGGCTTTAAATGAGGGTGTTCTAAAACATTTATATATGTACATCTATAACTCCAAATCCAAAGGGACCTTCCCACAGAGGGGAATGCTGACGCTAACTGGGGTCTGGAAATTTCCTTCCAGGGAAGTGGTAAGAGAGAATACGAGGGCACGGTGCAGAAGTTAGGTTATATCATCCACTCACTGCACAAATGGTTGGGGAAATAACACACCTTATAGCAAGAAAGCTCAGAGGCGTGTTGAAACAGTTTGTATTCTAAAACCCTCATTAATGTCTTGCAGCTATAAAGCGGCTCCCATCTTCTGCCTGCGCCCTCTGGCACTGTGCCCTTTGGTGACACCTCCACCGGTAATTAAGGGCTACTAAAGAAACCTTTTAATTTCCAGCAAACATATCAAAATGATCATTTTCTTTTCACATATCACCTGGAAGTCTAGGCAGCCCCACCAATGATAAACTCCACTAGCATTTTAACTGCATACAGATTGTCATTTAAAATATTTTTTTAATATCCCTATATTCACTAAGTAACAGAGCTGCTTAGGCAGAAAGAACCATTGCAGATTTTAATGAACTGAAATCAGTTTAATGCGCCAGTTTGATTTTACTGTCAATGGAAAGCCTTCCCCTTCTACCTAAATTGATAAGCTAAGTGGAAAGGCCCTGGAAATGTTTTGCTCTGAAGAATTACTGCTTTTCATTTATCTAAAGATCCACCCACGATTTTCACAACTTGTTTTCAAGGTAATATGCACAAACTGACTTGATGGAAACCAAGACGGACTGCAGAGTTATCCAGTACAGGAGAGTAAACACACCCCCTTATAATTTACAAAACCATAGGCCACTGGATATGTAACAAACACTCACAAATAAAAGCAGCTCACAAATAAAAGTGCCAAACCCAGGTTCATCGCCTTCCCCTCACTTTTGAGCAACCTGCCAGAAAGGTAAATGTCTTACTTTGTAGCTAGAAGCATGTTTTTTCTTGTGACTTGCTCGTTTGGATCGGAATGTTGTCGGTTGAGAAATTCAGCTACTGCTTTGGCAGGAAATTCTGTCTCACAAACGTACCCAAAATCTCTAGCTAGATGTACTGCTTCTCCTGAAAAGGGAGGCATGGATGGGGATGGGAGGGAAATACAAAGCTCATCAATACACATCAGACAGAGGCAAAAATTCATTAGAGAAAAAAAAAAGCAGCCCTACATTCTACTTGGGCCTTTCTACTAAAATGCTCGGACTTTTTATCTTTGAAAAAGGTAGGGTAAGAAATGCTAATCAAATCTTATCTTGCAGGAGTTTTCTTTGCTTCAGTTCAGGCAATGCAAATGAGTATTTTCATGACAATCGTTACAAGTGAAATCTTGCATAAGAATTTTTTGAAGTTTACATTGACTAACAGAGACTTTCAGACAGACAGGCTCCATCCACCTAGAATGTGTGCTTAGATTTACATATCCATACCTATACACAACGTTTACATACATTTCATTCTCAGCTATTTACTCTGGAAATGTTTGTTTGCCTCAGCCCCTTCTCTGTATTCTCTTGCAAGGCATCAATGATTAATATTGATCATAATTACTCCTAGAGCTCTTCTAAATAAAATGCATTAAACAGCTAAGTGTTTAAAATTTAACTTGATCACATATAATTATATGTTCACCCCCAAACGATTAACCATGAGAATTTTAGGGTCATTCCACTGAGCCTGTCTGTTTTGTTGATTTTCAAATCTTTGGTTTTAATTTCCTGAACCAGTTGGTTTTTACTGCAGGGCTTCCTGCCATTAGCTCTAGCTCCGGAAGAACGCATGCGCCAATTAGAGCTTCAAAGCCTCAGTCCAGTGAGCTTGTTTCCATAAAATGGAGCAGATCATAAACAATAACAGTACTCTAGAAACTGCCTCATCGCTACAGGACTTAAAGCACCAGCAATGTTTATATCATACACACACCCCCAAAACTAGCCACCATCACTGAGTTATCTGGAGATCAGGCCTCTGGTTTTGTTTTTTTAAATCATTCTTTTAAAGCCATAGTATGTGAAAGACAAACAGAACAATAGATTACCATAAAGCCTTCTCCATATTCATTAACATCACAAATAATGTGAAGCATCTACCAAATCTAGACTTTTTACAAGTTTTCCCCTTGTGATTTTTTTACTACAGCCCTGTTGATGCAATTGCAAAGCCTTATAAAAAACATGAAGACAGTCATTTTCACACAATATAAACATAGTGCAACAACCAATCCCAATATTTAAAAAAAATGAAGTCTGGCATCACGCAGCGCTTCTCTTCCCTGTTCCTTTGAACATGAAACATTTCTCACAGAATGCAAAGTGACAACAAAACAAGGCAACAAAATTCCCTCCTACACAACCAAACTTAAGCTAAACCTGTGCAGCCCAGGCAGAGCTTAAAAGCACTTTGCAGACTGAACCAGTCTAAAATGTTGTCAAGCCCATAAGAAAGGGGAAAGGAGGAAAGAGGAAAGATCTGTTTGCTGGCCTTGGGCTTACTTTGTGCCAGTCAGTCTGACACAGTAACTGCTTCAAAAGTAAATTCCTATAAACTCTTGAGCTCCCAGTTCTGACAACACAGGACACATCAAGGCACTAAAAGTAAGTTGCACCTTTTCTGACCAGAGCAAAGCAGAGGAGAACAGTGTAGCCAAGAGAACATGTGTTCTGAAAATGAGAACCAAAAGGGAGTGAGGGATGGCGGTGGTGCAACTTTGAGGCTTTCAGGACACCATTAATTCATGGTTGAGGTCAAGGATTCCCAAATTAATTCAGGAAGTAATGGTCACGCATTTCTCAAATGCAGATGTCAGAAAACTAAAATGATTTACTGTTGCATGGCAACAGACTGGGAGGGAGAAACTTAAAAGTAGCTGCAGCCTCGGACATTTAAAATTTCTTGGTTGTCCACCTGTGGCAGAAGGACAGCAACGAAGCACTAGAGGTTCTGTCCCCCGTAACTTCCAACTCGACACTCAAGAGGTCAGTTAAGGGGCTGAGCCTACAGCCCCTGTTTGCAGGGATCCTTCCCATGCCTCTTTCGGTTCCTCTGGGGAGGGATTGCTTACTTGAACGTGGGAGCAAGACAGGGCCCTGAAAATGTTTCGTTTAGAGACTTAAAAACAAGTATATGGTGGAATGGGATACTCAGTCTGCAGGACTCACCAGGTCCATATCAGGTTAAAACAAAAGGCAAAACACACAACTGATATTCTTTTTCTGGGGCATAGCAAATAATGACTTTCCAATTTCCAACAAGCAGCACTGACTCAGGATAAAACAATCCCCAACCCAACACGAAGACTTCTCCTGCTAGGCAAAAGCAACAGGGATTTTTTCCAAACAATCCCTCCTGGCTCTTTCACTTACCCTCCACGAGCGATGTGAGCAGGGTAACGTTAGCAGCTTTACGCCTCCCGGCTGGCAGGTTTAATCCTATTTTGTCCAGTTTCTCCCTCAGAGATCTCCCTCCATTTTTAGACTTCGCCCTGCTCCACACATAAAAACACACTGAGAAATGGGGCTGGAAGGGAACACCCACTCCCGCTTCGGCTTCTAACCATTAATTGCCCTGGGAACATCACTCTGCTGTGGAGAAGAGTAAAAGGTTTGAGAGTGGGTGGAAGAGTGGTTGGTAGGGAGCTCAAGAAGCATTGAAAACCGAGTCTCGGACATAGGAATGGGGCTTTGGATGGTTGCATGTCTAGGAAACTGGGGTCCTTACCAAGGTCCAGATCAGCCTCTAGTCTGGTAGGGAGCTCTGGGCACATCATGGCCAGAGCTGAAAGCCTAAGGCAGCCACCAAAACTCCCAAGGTGCCACAGACCTGGGAACAGCTCCTCCCACAGCCCGTGGGCAGCAGCCCAGATGTTATGGGAGAAGGCTGATCATTAAGGTCAGCAGACCCCATTGCCACTATGGAGCATCTCTGCCCTCACTCTAATCCCCGTGTCGCCCACCTGCAGCTTTTTGGCAGAGCTGGACCAAGTCAAGCCACGGAGGTGGGCGCTGGGTTAAGTAATCATAGAATCACTAGGTTGGGAAAAAACTTTGAGATCATCAAGCCTGACAATACCTGTCCACTACTAAATCACATCCCTGAGCACTTCATCTACCAGTCTTTTAAATATCTCCAGGGATGGTGACCCAACTACCTCCCTGGGTAGCCATTTCAAGGGTTTGACAACCCTTTTGGTGAAGAATTTGTTCCTAACATCCAATCTGAACCTCCCTTGGTGCAGCTTGAGGCCATTCCCACCCGTCCTGTCACCTGGGAGAAGAGACCAACATCCACCTCCCTATAACCTCCTTTCAGGTAGATGTGGAGTGCAGTATGGTCTCCCCTAAGCCTCCTCTTCTCCAGGCTAAAATCCTGAAGGTAACCCTGGATGTTATTCCCTGCCTGGGCACTGGCGGCTGCCCCGGGGTGAGTCCACAGGGCTAGGGGCAGCAGGGTGGGAATCCCTGCTCTTNCCCCCGATCCTTTTCCATCCCTCCCTCCCCCGGTACCATCCCGCCCCTCACCTCCGGAGCACTCCGCCCAGCAGGGAGGCGTTGAGGCACTCGGGCGGAGAGAGGCGTCTCTGCACTTCCGCCACCGTGACCTTGTACTTGGAGGTGGAGCTGAGCAGCGAGAGGCGGCCCGGCACCGAGCAGAAGACCTCATTGGGGTTCACTACCCCGCCGAAGAGCGTGTCCTTGTTGATGGGGATGGAGGAGACGGCGTTGTTGTTAGACTTGGAGAGGGACACGGGGCCTGCAGGGAGGGAGGAGCAGGGAGGTGAGGGAGGTGAGGAGCGGGAAGGGGCGGGTGGGAGCCGGGGATCGGGGAGAAAAGCCACCGTCGGGCACCCCGCGCCGGCCCCGGGATGGGGGGAGCGGGGGCGGGCGGGGAGCGGCGGGAGCATCCCTGCGCTCGCGGGCCGGAGAGGGGAGCGACCCTCGNTGAAGGTAACCCTGGATGTTATTCCCTGCCTGGGCACTGGCGGCTGCCCCGGGGTGAGTCCACAGGGCTAGGGGCAGCAGGGTGGGAATCCCTGCTCTTGGACAAGGGGTGCGAGGATGTTTCCGTGGTGTGATGGGGGTGTGAGGCGGTGATGGGGGGGATACACACAAGACTGTGCGTTGCCATGGCAACGGTGCGTGTCCCCCTGTATCCCACCCCCCCGCAGCATCACCGCGCGCGCCACGCCCCCTANGCAGCGAGAGGCGGCCCGGCACCGAGCAGAAGACCTCATTGGGGTTCACTACCCCGCCGAAGAGCGTGTCCTTGTTGATGGGGATGGAGGAGACGGCGTTGTTGTTAGACTTGGAGAGGGACACGGGGCCTGCAGGGAGGGAGGAGCAGGGAGGTGAGGGAGGTGAGGAGCGGGAAGGGGCGGGTGGGAGCCGGGGATCGGGGAGAAAAGCCACCGTCGGGCACCCCGCGCCGGCCCCGGGATGGGGGGAGCGGGGGCGGGCGGGGAGCGGCGGGAGCATCCCTGCGCTCGCGGGCCGGAGAGGGGAGCGACCCTCGACCCCGCAACCAAGGCGTTAAAGTACAACCGGGTGCCTCCCCCTCGCCGCCCGCACTGGATGCTCCCCGGGACGCTCCAGCCGTCGGGGCTGGGGGGCACACGGTGGGGGTGTTTGCCACGGCGCATCCCTACTGGGCCCTGCAGGGCTGAGACGGGCTCCCCAGCTCCGCTGCGCAACTTTAGAGCTAGGGAAAAAAGCCATAACGCGGCACCGGTCGCTTCCCAAAAAACCTCTCCTGCTCCCTCCTTCTCCGAGTGGCAGGGAAGGACCGCGCCGCCGCTCGGGATGCGGTGTCCGCCAGCCCCGGGTGCCGGCCGCCTCCCCCCCCTCCTTCCCCACTCTTTTTCTCGGGTGCAGGCCAGCCGAGCAGGGGGTTCTCTCCGTTTTGGATAGATCACTTGTGACATTAATAGCTCTGGGAAGGCTAATAGATACAACTGGAGTTAAACGAACTCTTGAGATTACTAATAAAAGAGCCAATTATCATGTCGACTTGGAAAGAGCATCTCTTAAGATTTATCCCTTGCACATCTAATTTGACATGACAAAAGCTTCACGGGCGCGGGGGGGTTGGTGAAACTTTGAGCTCTCCGGCTGCGCAGAGGATTAGGGTCGGAGAGGAGAGTGGCTCCGTACAGCACCTCGCTCCGGTGCCAGCTGGGATGCCCCAATCCCAAGCGGCTGCACAACTCTGGCACCCCTCGGAGTGGGCTACACGTTCAGCCCTGCGAGTTTTACTCCAACAACAGCTCCCTACGCAGGACCCGAACGCAAACCGCTCGCTTTCCACCGAGAGACTCCTCCTTTGCAGACTGCCCTGCGCCACCTTCCCCAATCCCTCAGTCATCCAGACAGATGGGAAAAGAGAGCTGAGTGAAAACACGCCATAAATATTTTGCACAATTTGGGGACCAGCTTCCAAGCAATTCGATTCCAAGTGAAGCAAGCACACAAAGCCAACGAAAACCAAACCACCTTGGCTACAGACAGCAGTTTCCAGAAATTCACCGTTTGTTCTCTAACTGCCCATCTCATCGCCGCTGTGATTTAAATAAGAAAACCCGAGGAGAGGGGGGAAACAATGTTTCCTCTTTCATATCCCATTTTACCAACAACCTCAGCCAGATGCTTGGGGCCAAATTGTTTGCCAATGCACTAAAAAACTGTCTCGGATTTTCTAGATCATCTGCTAACATTTTTTTTCCTCGTTAATGACAACAATAATTAAAATACACACGAACGTGGCTGTTTAAGAAGCGGGTTGAAGAGATTTCAATCCGCAGTGCCCGGTTGTGTTTCTCTGCCTCCAACCTTTCGTTCCAGAGAAAGGAGTCGGGAGCTGGGGGACCGAGAGGGGAGGCAGGGGTGGGGTGAGGGGAGGCCGGGTGAGTCCTCCCTGCGCATAGTCCCCAGCCTGTGATGACATGTTCGGTATGCGCAAGGAAGCCGCTTACCTTTCTTAATTACAGTTTGATCTGGGATGTTAATACCGGGGTCTTCTACGTGCTGCAAGAAAAGGAACAGGAAGGGATGTAAATGTACAATCACAACTAAAAGCAAGGAAGGCTGGGGGATGGGAGTGTGTGCACCCCATCCCTGGGCACTGTGTGGAGAAGGGAAATAACAGATCTCGTAGTGGGATGAGGGGAGGAGGGGGAGGCACAACACAGAATTTGGGGAGGATTTCCTTAATCAGGAGGAATCATAGAACCATAATCCCACATTCCTGCCCACTCTTCCCTCCACAAGAGGAAGGAGAAGAAAGAAAATAATAAATGACCCCCACAGCTCCAGGGCTTGCCCGGCCAAACCCGACGTGCAATTGGCCTCCAGCTTCTGCGGGCTTCCTCATCTCTTCCCTTCCATTCCCTTCCTTTATCCCCGGGAAGCATCCCCGGCCCTTTCCTGCCACCGAGCCCATGGGAGGGGAAGCACAAAGGAGAGGTGAGTGGTGCGGTGCCGGAGGGGGACACACACACACTCACACACACGCATGCACGCACACACACATGCACGCACACACCCCGGGGTCCCCCAGTATTGTCCCCTCGCGTGTTCCGCCGCTACAGCTGGGGTTCACGCAGCAGAGTCATGACGTGATTAGAAAGTCAAATGAAATCCTGTTTTCTAATTCCAAAAACTGACAGGCAATATAATGTCTGGCTGTGTTTACAAATTAACACCAGTGCTGCTGAGATAGAAGATTTCACAATCGTTACAAAACCCAGGCATTACCATTTAAAAAACTATTACTTCCTTCTCTAGTCTTTGTCCAACAATAATACTGATTCTAACATTTTCCATTCTGTCTTGGATTTATGCTCCTGTTAATTGTGCCTGATCTCAATGATTCCGGGTGGATGGTACTAAGTTGCTTTATTACAGGTTTTATTATACTCAATGCTCTCATTTGTAACTTGCCTAAAGTGCTTCTGGATTTAAGTATAATTAAATTGAGAAATGTTCAGAAATGACTACTGCTGCAGTTCTTGTGTTTTAACTATATGGGGAAATATGATCCCTTTATGCATGCACCCTAAACCCATAAAGTAAATGTAGTGTGGCATAATACTTTTATTTGTGTTATTTCTACACATATTCCATACAGGGAGGACTGTTAAGTTTAAAATCCCACAGAGATATTTATGATTAAATAATTTTCACCATCTACTTGATTTTCTTAAATATTTAGCGGTCGTTTTTATTAAAGGTTAACTGTTGCAGCAACAGAAAAAATATAAAACAACGCCTTCCCAACACAGATTCCTGCAGCAGATTTTTTTTTCTTCTTCTTTTTTAATAACTAGACAAAATACTCTTAAGAGATACATCCTCTTGGTTTTATGTGTTCTTTCATGCAGCCTGGTGAATTGGTTTTACAGAAAGAAAAAAATTGGCTAGGCTGGTTAAAGGATTTAAACCAGATGGCATTTGGTTCTCACGAAGTATAGCAATGCCAGTAATTCATAGATTCCTGAAAGGCAAATCAAATGATTTGTACTTAAAATATCTGCAGAGGAAGCTTCCCGAATCAGCCAACTGCCACAGAGCATCACTGAAGAGAGGAAGAATTCAACAGAATATTTTAGGTCATGTTCCCCCTATAGTAATCCGGGGCTTGCAGTCAACAAATTAGTTTAGTCTTACCATTGCCTCCACTTTATTTTATATCAAGTTTAAGGAATCGACCTGCTTTTAACAGATCCAAATTGCTTACTAAATCCTCCACTTTGGGAAATGTACGCGTTTATCGCAAAACTGCTAAACATAACCAGCAATTTTCTGTGGCTAATTTAGCCAGAAGAGGACTGTAATAAATTCACTATTTTCCCTGAGTATAATTTACAAAAGATTTCAAAATGACCCCCAAAAATAGGTAAGTTCATCTGAACATTATCCTTGCAACATGAAACTGTACTCATTAAACTGTCAGCGAATATATTGTTGTAATATTTGATCCTGTAATTTGGGATGGCATTTCAGCAAAAATCACATCCAGACACCACAGCTCCCTCCTCCTTTTTCCTCCTGCAAGTCAAGCAGCTTCAATCCCTTTGCACGAGTTCTGTGGGCTTTAATAAATTTATTGGCATGTTCTAATTCCATTTTGGGGGAAAACCCAGAAAGATGAACTTTGATCACGACCTATCACACTGCATAAGGCACTTTCCTAAATGAACAATAGTTCAGCTTGCTCTGTAAATAGCCTGTGTGCTAATGTCATGCTTAATTAGAAATCATTTTTTTAATCTGTATTTATCGATAACAGAATTAGGTCCCCCAAATAATATATCCTCCAATAGGCTTCCAACATTTAATTTAATATAGGATGTAGCAGGTCTGGCTTCAATTTGATAACCTATAGCTAATGATTTATGAGGTCACCCCTTTGCACTGCTGCTAAAAGAATAAGGCAGCATTTTAATATACCTCTTCCCTGATTTGTCAATTAATTCCTTTGGAGAAGAGGATCTGCCCATATCCTCTTACAACTTCGGATGTCGTTATCCCAAATGCCAATTCTGTAATCACGGGAAACGGATTTTTTCTTGTTAGGCCACTTTCATCCACTTTTTTTTTTCCTTCCCCCTTTCCGTGTGCCTGGGAGGACATTTAATGAGATCTCGCGTTTCAGACTCATGTTTTTCCCAAGGCAGCGAGAAATCCTCAAATGCACGGCCCTGTGGTAATATTATATAGTCTTCCAATCGTAACAGCTTATTGTCATTGAGAAGGAAAGATATTGTTAACGATGACAGTAATTTGATTTATTTATATTTTAGCGGGTGCATTAGCGGGAAGGAGTCGCGCGGGGACGAGCTGCGAGAACCTATTGTTCTAGGTGGGGGCTCTGCCTTTCCTTGGGAGGGGGGCTGTCTCTTCCCCAAAAAATAAGCAGGGAGGGAAGGAGAGACACAGACACAGAGGGATGGGCAGAACCCCCTTTTTTGGGGGGAAGGGGGGGTCAGAGCGGAGAGGTGTGCCCGAAGTTGGTCTCCCGCGGGGAGGAGGATGGAGAAAACAGGGACGAGCGCGTCCCTTGGCTTACCGGCACGTCCTCGATGGCGTGGGGGATGGAGTGGAGGGGCAGGTCGGCCAGCCCCGAGCCCAGCCCGTGCGGGGCGTGCAGCAGGTCGTCGTGCCGCCGGTAGTCCCTGCGTGGGTCGAGCCCAGAGAGCTGGTGGGGCAACCCCCGGTGCGTGTGGAGCAATCCCGTGTCCTGGCTCTGTCTCTGTCCCGGCCATCCCGGGTGCTGGGGCTGCGGCTGGGCGTGGAGCGGGTTGAGGCTGTAGGGGTCGTTCACGTGGGAGTAGGGGTCCTGAGACTGGGGGTAGATGGGCTGGTAAGGAGGGGGGAAGTAGGGGGGCTGGAAGTCGGCGTTGGGGGTGTGGGAGAGCGGCGGGGCGCTGGTGTAGGGAGACTGACCCACGGTCCCCAACTGGGGTAGCCGGGCTGTCCCGTTGCTGGTACTGTCGTGGCGCTCCTGGGGGTGTGGGGGTNGAAGAGAAGAAAAACAAAGATCAAAATCAAACTGTTTCTCCTCAAAATCGGCTTGAGAATTTCCCCTATGGGGGAAAGATGGGCAACTCGTCTGCTCCGGGCGAGAGAAAAGAGCAGATCTGGGAAGATTTCCCCGCCTCCGATTTCCCCTCACTCAGAATTAAGAGGCAGTCTCGCTTTTAAAATAATAATAACGGCAATAATGATAACAACGGTAATAGTAATAATTATAACAGGACTGCTTACAATAATTAATAAAAACATTGCGGCCGTACAGCGCGGATTCCCAGCAGATCGTGCCCCGGCATTTCAGAAGCAGGTATTTCCCGCAAATGAGAATAATTCACAAGCGGGTATTGTTAAAACAATTATTCTACCACTGCCCCAAAACCTCCCACCCGCCCTGAACGGAACCGAGACAAATACTTGTCGCTGGCATTACCGATAACGCATCCCAAGAAAACCCTGGAAAATCCAAGCCCACTGCCATTTTGTTAGCAGGAGGCGCCGGAGCAGGCTCCAAAACAAACCAGTCGTCCCCCCGGCGAGTTTTACAAATGTTTCGGGCCGAAGGCGCTGCCAGGGTCCCCACCCCGCGGGGACAGCCTCCCGGGAGCCAGACCGAGATCCCGGTTTGGGAGCGGAGGGGGGAGCCGGGGAAGCGGAGGAATGCGCCGAGGGGCAGCCCCGCACCGACGGGCGCCGAGATGCTCCCGGCTCGGCTCTGCGGCCGAGGAGCCCGGGGGTACGTCCCGGGAAAAGGGCATGGCCTCCCCGGGGTGGGAGGAGGATTCGAGGGAAAGAGCCCCGATCCCGAAAAAAGGAAACGAGAAAGCGGAAAATATCCCGTTTGCAGGTGGCAAGGTGAAGAAAACGAAGCGGTAGGGTCCAAGCAAAGGCTTTTGGCTCTCGCTCGAAACAGGAAAAAAATAAAAAAAAGGGGGGGGTGGGACAAAAAAACAAAAGGAGAGAAAAAGAGAAAAGCGGGGAGGTAAGCCACCGAATTTATAAAAATGAAGGAAAGGAGGAAAAAAAAAAAAACCTCTCCGGAAAGCTGCGTGCGAAAACCCGACCACCACTGCCACCGCCGACAACAATAGCAACACCCAGCACACACCAAACCCCCTCCGACAGAAACGCGAAGCAACTCACCATAGCCGAGAAACTGTGCACTAACATCTGCGAAGAGTCGTGAGGTACAGGTCAAGGTAGAGAAAAAAAAAATAAAACCAACAAAACAAAACAACAACCAAAAAAAAAAAAAAAAAGGCAGAGAAAAGGAGCGTCGAAGCGCGCAGCCCCCGGCGGAGCCCGCGGGCGCGGAAGGAGCGCGGCCGGAGCCGCGCTAGGAGCGGGCGGTGGGACCGGCTCGCCGGGGCTGCTCCTGCACCGCGGCCACGACACTATAATCCATCAGAACTTGCACCGATCCCCGCTGCCCTTCATCGGGTGTTGCCAAAGCGAGCTGTCTATCCTGGCGTGGTGTGAGGAGTCAAAGTTGGTCGCTTTTTCTTTTTTTTTTGTTTTTGTCTTTTTTTGTTGTTGTTTGTTTTGCGGGTTTTTTTTTCTCCTTTGGTTTGGTTTTAGCGTATGTGTGTTTTAATCTTTTTTTTTTTCCTCTTTCTTTTTCTCCTTTGACTTAGCTGCTGCTTCACTTGAGCTCCTAATAACAGATCTGCTGCCTTCCTGGAGACTCCTAATAGCAGATATTCATGACTATTAATATTACACGAATACTTAATAAGGGAAGAATGGCTGGAAATCGAGCGTGAAGCGAGAAGGCAACTCAAGGCAGAGCCTGTTCTAAATGACGTCCATTGAATGAAGAATCAGTGTATCTAATCAGAGATGGGGGAGAGGGAGAGGGAGAGAGAGACAAAAAGGGAGAGAGAGGGAGCGGGAGAGAGAGAGAGGGGGGACATGCTGCCGCGTCTGACGAATCACAGAAAAGGGGCAACATTTTAAAAGGTTGCAGGGCATGCAAAAGTGAAAGAGAAAGAGATCCGGAGAGAAGCAGAGGGTGGGAGCCGGGGGGGGGGTGCGGAGGAGGCGGGCGTGGAGGGGTAGAGACAGGCAGGAGAGAGGGGAGGGGGCGCGGGATCCCCCCCCCTATTCCCCTTCCTCCCCCTCCCGCCGCCTCCCCCCTGCCCCCAGCCAAGCGGGCCGGCGCGGGCGCACCTCGGGCTGCGGCTGCTGCGCGTAGCCGGCCTCGAAGCCCACGGAGAAGAGCGGCTGCTGGCTCCCTGCTCGGCTCTTGCCTCCCTCAGCCGCGCCGCCGCCGCCGCCTTTGCGCGGTGTGGGCTCCGCGGGGCCACCCGCCGCCCCGTCCATGCCTCGACGGCGCCCCCGCCGAGGGGCTCCCCGCGCTCGCCGCCGTGCTCCGCGTCCAGGAAACCGGCTCGGGAAGTTTTTTTAGATTTTTTTTTTCTTTTGGGTGGCTCCCCTTCGGGGATTTAGCCCTCCTCCTCCGAGCGCCCGGCGTTGGGGGGGGCTGGGGAGCCCAAGGAGCATCCGCCGGGCTCCCCGCTGCCCCCCTCTCGGAGGATCCAGGAAAAGACGGAGGGGAGAAAAGGCAGGAAGCGGCGAGGCGGGGAGGGAAGGAGGGCGGGAGGGACGCGGGGGAGAAAGAGAGAGGGAGCCGGGAAAAAGAGGCAAGGCGTGCGCTTCTCCCGGCCCAGACAAGCCGGGGCTCCGGCGCAACCCGTCGGACTGGCTGTGCGAGTGGCGAACAGCTCCCTCCCTCCCTCCGACAGGCTCCGCTCGCCGCCGCTGCCTCCCGGCCCCGCGCTCCGCCCGCCGCTGCCGGCCCCCCGGGCGCCTCGCCGGGCTCCCATTCCGCTTTCCTTTTTTGTCTTTTCAAGGCAGGTCCTCTCCCCGCCGGGGTGGAAAGCCACCCTCCTTCCCATCCTCTCTCTCTCCAAGTCACCTGGCATCAGACCGCACGCACAGAAGCCGGCGGAGCGGCCGCTGCTCCCCTCGCGCTCGGTGTCACCTCGGTGCAAATTCCCATTAGCACAAGGCAACAAAAGCCATTCCCGATGAAACCCACACGCCTGCACGTGTACGCGCTTGCAGCATCGATCCTGGGGGAGAGACAGACTTTTCTCCCAAAATCCAGCTGAGGAATATATAGGTATATATACATATGTTGGTTTATCGTCTTAAAGGAAAAAAAAAACACACACAAAAAAAAAACCCAAACCAAAAAACACCAACACCCCTGACACTTCTTTTCTAGAAATCAAGCATCCGCCAGCGAGTGGGTCTAAGAGCTCAGCTCCCGCACCGGGAGACAGCTTTATCCCAAACTCCGCGATCTGGGGATAAACCACCAAATAATTTAGTCGTCGGCGAGTCTGGTGAGTGCTCGGTCCCTTTCCTAAGCTACAGCGTGGGGTCGGATGAGAGCATACACCCCCCACTCCCCCATCGCCCATGTCCGCAAGGCTCCGCCAAGGATGAGGGGACCTTCCGCGTGGGTCACGACCAAAATAACTACGTTCATTTGCTAAGTGGAGTCCTTTATTGCGCGGTTTAAACGCTCTGCACAGGCAACATTTGCAAAACGGGTGNAGAGAGAGGGAGCCGGGAAAAAGAGGCAAGGCGTGCGCTTCTCCCGGCCCAGACAAGCCGGGGCTCCGGCGCAACCCGTCGGACTGGCTGTGCGAGTGGCGAACAGCTCCCTCCCTCCCTCCGACAGGCTCCGCTCGCCGCCGCTGCCTCCCGGCCCCGCGCTCCGCCCGCCGCTGCCGGCCCCCCGGGCGCCTCGCCGGGCTCCCATTCCGCTTTCCTTTTTTGTCTTTTCAAGGCAGGTCCTCTCCCCGCCGGGGTGGAAAGCCACCCTCCTTCCCATCCTCTCTCTCTCCAAGTCACCTGGCATCAGACCGCACGCACAGAAGCCGGCGGAGCGGCCGCTGCTCCCCTCGCGCTCGGTGTCACCTCGGTGCAAATTCCCATTAGCACAAGGCAACAAAAGCCATTCCCGATGAAACCCACACGCCTGCACGTGTACGCGCTTGCAGCATCGATCCTGGGGGAGAGACAGACTTTTCTCCCAAAATCCAGCTGAGGAATATATAGGTATATATACATATGTTGGTTTATCGTCTTAAAGGAAAAAAAAAACACACACAAAAAAAAAACCCAAACCAAAAAACACCAACACCCCTGACACTTCTTTTCTAGAAATCAAGCATCCGCCAGCGAGTGGGTCTAAGAGCTCAGCTCCCGCACCGGGAGACAGCTTTATCCCAAACTCCGCGATCTGGGGATAAACCACCAAATAATTTAGTCGTCGGCGAGTCTGGTGAGTGCTCGGTCCCTTTCCTAAGCTACAGCGTGGGGTCGGATGAGAGCATACACCCCCCACTCCCCCATCGCCCATGTCCGCAAGGCTCCGCCAAGGATGAGGGGACCTTCCGCGTGGGTCACGACCAAAATAACTACGTTCATTTGCTAAGTGGAGTCCTTTATTGCGCGGTTTAAACGCTCTGCACAGGCAACATTTGCAAAACGGGTGACAATACTATTCGTTGGGTCGAGACTAAGCATGAGTGCTGGGCATCACTCTTCTTTTTCCTCTTCTTCTCCTTTTTGTCAGATTAAAAGACACTTGCCTGTTTCTGAAAATATGGATAGATGCACACCCAGGCATATACAGATGAGCGCAAACAGACTGTGCTGAAAGGCTCCAAAACCAAATTAGGTGGAATTTATTTTTTTTTCCAAGCGGTTAAAATATTATTGCTCAAAGCCGTGGGAGCGTGGCCCTGAAAATCAGGGTGTTGGGGCAACAGCACTCCCAAACCTGTGATTTCACTTCGGCAGCTAACCCCTGCAAATTTGTGCAGCTTCGTGTAATCGACCCACAGCTACTTCGAAAAGGCTGAATTTAAGCGTCGATCCTGAGCCAATTTGTTGGGATGCCTCGGGTACCTGGCGTGTAAGAATTATTCTCTTCCCTTTGTCTCTTTGCTCTTTCATTCATTCATTCATCCATCCGTCCATTCATCCGGCCGTCCATCCATCCATCCATCCATCCATCCATCCATCCATCCATCCATCCATATGGATGAGTGTAGCATCCTACAGAGCCTTATCTACAGAGGATCTACCTATAGACCAGGCTGCTGCTGGCTCCTGTTCGCCTTTCCTCATACGGTTCCGACCAAGCTGGGCTTCCACAAGCCCCAAAAGTTCCTGGGGAAGGACTCCAGCCCTTCTCCAGCTGCAGGACCGCCAGGAAGCCTGGCGAAGGAGCAGAAGTTTTCCTAAACGAAATTGAGAGACGGAGGGATGCTCGCAGCTGCGAGGCCGGGGACTCTTACCCCGGCCGGGGGAAGTGCTTACCTCACATTCCTCATACTTGATATTATCCGTCAGTTTCCAAAGCATTTTCATGGATTGGCGCGCGAGAGAGGATTGAGCTCTCCCTGCCTTTCCCTACGGTGGCGGTGCCGGGGCGGCGTGGGGAGCGGGGCTGGCGGAGGCTCTGCGGCGCTCCCGTTCGCGCTCGGAGATCTCCCTCTAATGGTGGAAACTTTTCCCTTTTCCAGCTCTTTACCCGCAGCCTAATCGCCTCATTAGCATATCAACAACAGCCCAATTGCTCGCCAGCACAACAACCTACAGCGATGGACACAGGTAGAAAGGAACCACGAGCAAATAATAATAATAATAATAATAATAATAATTTTTTTAAGGCTTTTTCCAACCCGGGGCGGGGCAGCGGTCCCTGCCCGCCTGCGGGAGGGCAAGCAACTCCCCCCCTCTGCCTGCCAGAGGGAAGGGAAGCGGCCAAAGAAATCAAACAGGCGACCGTCCCTTCATCTGCAGAGTTTGGGACTAGCCATTAAGCTACCCGGTTGTGGTTTTTTTTTTTTTTTATTTTTCTCCTTTTTTTTTTTTTTTTTGTTTGTTTCCCCTCTCCTATGGGATATAAAGAAACCAAAGTGAGGAGAAGGGAAACTCGGGTCTTCCTCTAACAAGGTTATTTTCTGCGGAGTCTTCTATTGCCCTCTAGATTTGATTTGATCTTTTTGGCGGATATTTGAAAAGCTTCTTTTGTGAACTATTTTGTTCCTTTCGGCTCTGTCGGCTGTTGGTCTCTTCTTAAAAAAAAAAAAAAAAAACCCAAAACAACCCCAACATAACCTCCCAGACAGAATTGGGCGAGCGGTACCGTGGATGCAGGCAGGAGCCAAAAAGTCTTTTGCAAGCACTTGAACAAAGGGACGGAACAATGACCGTCGTAAAACTTTGGTACTTTCTTAGGTGGAGCGCTTCGTTTGCTAAACAATGAGCCGCTAAGCGAGCGCTCAGCCCACCCTCCTCGGCGGTTGCTTTTCCATCCTTCTCCTCTTTTATTTCCCCAGGTGCCCGGCCTTGCTCCATCCACCCAAAGGCTTCGTTTCCCCCGATTTCCTTCGTTTTTCTTGCGCTGCTCCCTCCGAACGGCGAGGCCCCCTCCCCTTCGTGGGGCTCCTCGCCCGCCGCCCCCGGGGTCCGTCAGAGCCGAGCATCCCTGCATCCCTGCGGGAGCCCCTGCCCCCGGGCACACCCCGAAACTTCCCTCCGCCAGCCGCACAACCTGCCTTTGGCGGCCTGGGAGACCATCCCAGGGCCGCTCCCCGACGCAGGGGGAAAATTTGCTGCCTCGAGGAGCGAACGACCCCTCCGTTCCCTGGGAGAGGCGCCGTGAGCCCTCGAGGGGGGCCCGGCACACACGTCCCCACGCCGGGAAGGGCGGCAAAGCCTCCGGGCTCCCAGGCCTTCTCCTTCAAACCTTCATCTACATCCCCAAAACAGATTCTTTTTGGGTGTTTCCCCCCCCCACCTCGTTCCCCTTCCCCTCCTCCCCCGCCCCCCGATGCTCTTTTTCACCAGCGCTTTTGTCTGCGAGTGGCAGGAGAGTAAATTGTTGGTTTTACTCCCATTGAGGTTCAAATGGAGCTGGCAGATTAAGCCCAGTTAATGCCCCGGGCGGGGAGGATGAGAAAAAGGAGGGGAGGAGGGTAACGAAGGGGCCCATCGCCCCTTAGCGCCGTCCTGGCGGAGTGGGGCTGGCCGGGAGAGTCTCCCACCCGGCAGAACCCCCACCAGCTGCCGCCTGGGACTCGCGGGGGCCAAAGAACTGGCCCTCGTCCCTCCTCTCCCGCAGCCCCGGGCAGACTGGGCCCTGCGGTCAGGAGGGGAGGGGGCGGCTTTCCCCAGGAGACCCCCACGGGGCAGGTCGCGGCCGGGCCCTCCCGGGTGGGGGAGTGCACGCAGCCCCCGTGAGCAAGGAGGGCTGGGGCGTGAGGAAAAGTCGGGAATAGATTTCAAAGCAGATAGCCTGTAAGTGCGGTTACATAAGAGCTGACTTCAGTGAAAAAAAAAAAAATTCCCAACAAAAAAACCCCCAAAACTTCAAAAAGTCCTCTTTTGACCGCGTCTACATCGACCTGATAAAAAGACCAAACTTCTAACTGTAGAAACAATTTTAAAAGGTCTTTTTGTTTATTTCTTTTTTTTAAGACGATATACTGCTACCCCAAGAAAATAAAATGAAATAAAGCAGTCGATAGAAAGAGAGTAGAGAGGTTTGAAAAGTTCAGAGCGAAAAAAGAAGCTAGGCTCCCGTTTTGAACTGGACTATCCTCGGGAAAATTAAAAAAAAAAAAAAAAAAGGAGAAAAGAATAAAAAAGGCGTTTGGGGTACCAAAAGCCCAGGTGTTTGAACAGGACGGCTCCTCTTCCCTTTTATCCGCCGGCAAAGCGCGGCGGTGCAGCCCGAGAGGGACGCGCGGGTCTCCCCAGGTAACCCCACGCGTGCCGCGGGCCCAAGGCGCGGCCGGTTCCCCCCGGGCCGCTTTTCCCACGCGTGTCCGCGTTGGCCGGTGGGCGCCGCTTTCCCCGCCCCGGGCGCGTCTCCTGCCGCGCGGCTCCCGGCAGCGATATTTCTCCCCCGGGGCGGGCTCGGCGGGGAGCCCGCGGCCACGTTTCAGCCCCCAGGGTCCCTGCCCCGCGTGGGATTCGCCCCTGAGGTCCGGAGCGAGCAGAAGGACGGCAGGACACCCCCGGCCCACCGCTCTCTACCTGTTGCCGGCGGCCGGAGCAGCTCCCGGCGCGGGGAGACGCGGAATCTCCGAACCACGCTCGCCCTCGCTGGCTCCCTCCCGCCCCAAAATAACAATAAATCCCCCCCCTTACCTGCCAGTCCCCCATTTTGGCGAGGATAGACATCCTGGCTGGGAGCTCCGGATCCCCAGGTTCCTGCTGGTCATGGACTGCGAGGGCGAGCCACCCGCTCGGGACGCCTGTAGGTAAATCCTCCCCTTACCTGCGCCGGGACTCTCTCACCTGGCCATAAAGAGCTGAGTGCTCTTTGCCCTGCGCCTGCGCGCTGCCTCCGCGCTCCCACCGCACTCCCACGGCTCCCAGCCCGGCCCCCCCGGGGCTGCACTGTCCCCAGTCCCCTGGGAGACCCCCCCGGGCATGTGTCCAGGGGGTCAGCTCTGCCCTCCCGGATGGAGGAGCCCCCCATCCTCGCCTCCCTCCCTGGGGGGGCTAGTAGGTTTCCTCGGGAGCAAGTTGCCAGCGAGTGCATGCTCGCAGTAGTAGTAATAGGAATAATAGTAATAATAATAATAATAATAATAATAACAACAACAACAACAACTCAAGTCAAAGCACCAGAGGGGCTGAAGAAGTAGCCCAAGTGGGTGATGGAGGACATACAAGCAGCCGGGGTACCCAACGGGAAATAAAACAGCCCCCAAGGTCAGACGGTCTTTCCCAGCCCATGGTATGTGGACCAGGAGGGGGATCAAGGGGGTACCGCACCCCGCGGGTTGCGCAGGAGCAATGCGGGGTGATAGATGCTGCCACCCCCAAGAGAAGGTGGCCCGGGACAGTCTGTGGCTCTGGGACATCACAGTGTTCCTGCCTGGTTTTTCTCGCCTCGGGGATTCAAGCATCACAGGGCCCTGAGAAGTTGCCAGGGAGTGGTAGCACAGGTCTGATTTCACATCCACATGGCAGGGAGTCTCGGCACAGGGGGAGTAGGGGAAAATAGTACTACAGCAATAGGATCTGGGGGAGAGGCTCAATTAATTTCCACTCTGCAGTTGCACAGCAAGCTCTTCGCGTTTCAGAAACAGAGGAACGTGGCGTCGTGTCCCAGGTGTGGGTCGCTTCGAGGCCTCTTAAAAGCCAGGGTGCACATCCCCCATATATGAGGCTGTGCCAGCTCGGGTCTTAAGATCCTGGGCTGGTCTCGCTCTCCAGCTGAGGGAAGAGGAACGCACCCTCTTGCTCTCGCCCTAAGAGCTTGAGGAGAAGGATCTTGCAGAAGGAACGTCAGGCCCTGTCCCCGGGCAGGTGAGAAGGAGGAGGCGAGAGGCGGCCCCCTCAGCCGCCGTCACTCGAAGCTCCGGCTCCCGCAGCGCCGCGGGGCTCCGCTTCCCACGGGGATGGGAAGGGACCGGGCTCCTGCTGGACGGGCTGCGGGCGATGGGCCGTGCGAAGCGCTCTCCGCGCCGCCTGCCCGCCGCGTACAGTTAGCGTCAAATTACAGCAATTAGCCGGGCACCGGAATTTAATTACCCGGCCCTGCCCCTTCCCCCCGCCTCTGGACCCGGGGAGGCTCTTGGCCGGGAAGATGCGGAGCGCAGGCAGCCCCGTGCGGGATGGGAGAAAGGATGGGGCAGGTAACGAGAAGGTTTGGGGGCTGCGGGACTCGCCTCCTCTCCTTTCCCCTCGTCCCGGCCGCCTTGCCGCTTCAAGCCCTCTCCAGGATTTCGGCCCCGTTATGATTATTAAAAATACTACTTATTATTTATTGGTTGTTTGGTTTGGGGTTTTTTTCGGTCGGAGGAAATTAATCTACTTCGAAGTTGGCCTTCTGCGAAATGTTGCCGGTAAACTCGGGTTCCACGTTTCTGTTGGAATTCCGCTGGGATCTTGCCCTTCTCCCTGCCTCCACGACTCCCCTAGGCCGGGGAATAGCTCCCCAGGTCACGCAGCCCGGCTCTTGCGGGACTTTTAGGGCTATGGGGCAGCCCTTGCTCTCACTGGGCTCATTTCTGCTCTTTTTTTTTTTTTAGCCCTGGGGAGAAGGGCAAGGGCTGGGCATGAGACAACAAACCCCCAGGGGTTGTGGGGCGCTCCTTTTCCCCTCCCTGGGGCGTTCGGTGACCGCACATCGGGTGTTAATTCGGCTTCCCTGGCTCGGGGCTTTAGGAGACTCGTTTCCCTCACAACCTAGAGGGCAAATCCGCCGGGTAAAGGTGCAAGAGCCTGAACCCACCCCAGCCCGGGCTGCTGTCATCCTCTAGGGGCCAATTCTGGGTGTCTTCTTCGTCCTGTCTGCCCTGCCTCTGCCTCCTCCCCTCGCAGAGAATATTAGGAGGCTGCCGAAACTTTTCTCCTCAGACAAAATAATATCTTTTAAAGCAAAGACATATTGCAGCTTTTTTTTTTTTTTTTTTTTTTTTTTTTTCTCTTTTTTTTTTTTTTTTTTTTTTTTTTTTTTTTTTTTTTTTTTTTTTTTTTTTTTTTTTTTTTTNTTTTTTCTTTGTCACACCGTCTCGTTCCAGGCTGGGAGCGATTTTGGCAGGTGGATTGGAGTCACCGCGAAGCTCCATCTCCTCTGATTTATTTCCGATGGACGAGACGGGTCCCTCCCGTGTGTCACAGCGCGGGTGACAGAGGGACCACCTTCTGCCCCCCTTCCGCCAGGAATTGCCGGGGGGGGGAGGGAAGAGAAACTCTCGGGGAGCTTTCCCCAGCACAGCGCCGAGGTTTGAGTTACCGACGGTCCTTGCACCCCTGAGTCTGGCTCTCCCCGGCTTCCAGATCCCAGCCGCATCTTTCTCTCTCCTGCTTAGGCTGCTTGCCCCCCTCGGGTGAACCCGCAAGAGCGGTGGGATAAACCATGCTCTGCGGGGGAATTTTGGGTTGGTTATTCCTCACGGCTGTTGCTTTTCCCTCCTCCCCACCTCATATGAAGAGAGGCTCACCGCGGCTGATTCCACCGGCTCGCTGACGCATTATATCTCTTTTAAAAAAAACCAAAAAAACCACATCATTTTTTGGCAGTGGCCCGTGGGACTGCTTGCAGCCCGTCCCGGGGCAGCGGAGCGAGGTCCCTTCTCGTCGGGGTCAGGAGGGAGCTTCCCCTGTCCTCTCCCCAGTCTGAATTCCCGGAGTCGGTGTTTTCGGAGGGAGAAAAGAGAGGTTAAGGTCGGTGTGGGTCTGCCTCGGCTTTAGGGTGGTCGGGGGACACTCCGGGATGAGGGTCGCATCTGCCTTGGAGACCGAGGCGTCTTCCTGGGGGCATCTTTGAGCAGAGCAGGGAGCAGAGGCAAAGAGGCAAAAGCGCATTAACAAAAAGAAAAGAAAAACAACAACAAACAACCAAAACCCAAACCACCCTAAACCCTGCAAAACAAAGATTAAAACAAACAAAAATTAAAAAAAATAAAAAGAAGAAGAAAACCAACACCTCCACCCTTTCTCGCCTCGCACTTTGCGGTCCAGTATAATTCAATTAATTTTGGGAGGCTGGTGCCGAAGGAGGGAGGGAGGGTGCTGTTCGCGGTTTTTCCTCAGCTAATCTAGGGGTTTACGTCTCGCTTTTATGCCTCGCTGCGGGAAAGCCGGCTCTCGGGGAGGAGCAGCTTCAACTCTCTCCTCGGCGGGTCCAGGGAAGTTCTTTTCCATGCGCGACTTGGGGATGGTGTGAAGGGGAGGAAAGAAAAGTTAGGAAGAGAAATCCATCCGCTCCCACCTGCGACTGGCCCGCCCACGGTGCTGTCTTCCCGGCTGCTCCTTTTAGCAGAGTTGGTTTTTTTTTCTTTAAGCCCGTTTCCCACGGGAGAGGAGCTCACCGCCTGCGCGCAACAGGTCGCTTCAGCCGCTCCCGGGAGCTCAAGGAAACCGGCGCATCCTTCCCTCCCCTTCTCCCTCCCGCTTCCTCCGTCAGGGATTTGCTGCAGGAGGCGCTTTGGAGCGAGGCGCTGGGTGCCCCTTCAGGCGTGGGGCAACCGAGAGGGAGCGGAGCGGGGTCCCCCGCGCAGCCCCCGCCGAGGATGCTGAAGATGAGGACGCTGCGCCCCCGGGTTCGGCACCTCTCGGGGTGTACCCTGTCGCCCCCTCCACCCCGGGGCGCCCGGCCCTTTGAAGCCCCAGAGTATCGTCAGGGGGTGATCAATTCGGGTATTAGGTCTGCATACAAATAGTTGTGGGTTGTTTATTTTCCAGCGCCAAATGAAGGGGCTGGGGCGGGGGAGGGGATCTGCGTGCAACTTTTTGAACGGCAGACGAAAATTTTGGTTTCGGAGGAGAAAAAGCAAAGTTTTTCCAAGGAGCACGTGCATCTCACCTGCTTCTTTAATATTTATTTGCTAAACTAACTGCGCTAAAGCAACCAAACAAGCAAAACCGGGAAGTAATCAAGAGTTAAACCTGAGCGCGCACTGCGGTACCAATGCAATTCATCTGCTGGGGACTAGACGGTGTTTGCATGAGCAACCACATGGTACAAATTCCCATGCTATAGGCGTCCTATGGAAATGTAGCAGGTACAGTCTGTTTCAGCAGATGCCTCTTTCCCAACCTAGGCCCTCTCAGACGAGGTACTGTTGTTGCCATCTCCAGAAAATGATGTCCTAAAAAGACTAAAGACTGTCTCTATGAATCAAATATTGGTGGGGGAACTTTGTACTTCAGCTTTTTTTGATTGCTCAGGGAGCAATTGTATGGTTTCAGCTATAAATGTTTGTGAGAAACTTACCTTTTTTTTTTTAAAGGAGAATAAATTCACCCTAAAGATACCAAGCACTTTTGTCTTTAGAAGAGAAGTATATCCACTATAAGCATGTGAGGATCTGATTATTTGCTTAATCCCATCTGGCCACTTTTTCTGCTGTACATTTAATTTCCTAAATAGAAAAACTCCACCCAGTTTTAAGAAAATAGTTGCATTTGCAGCTGCGATATAAAATTGGAGTATTTTCTGGGCTATTCTGACTGCTCACGTGTCCTCAAAAAAAAGCTTTTGCTTTTGAAACACAGGGAACTTTCACCAACAATCTCATAGCTAATGTAGATTGCAGTTTTACTGACCATGCCATTCAAAAATAATTACAAACAGGTTTTATTTCACTCTTATTTTTAATTTTTCAACAATAAAAACTGTCAGATAAATTCAGTATGCTGCCTAAGGTCCTTCAAAGCAAAATGCCTGATCAAAGTGTATTGCCAATACAAACGTTCCAGGAGGAGCTGCTTTTCTTCAGGTGAAGCTTCACTGCCTCCAGCCCCCTCTGCTCCAAAATCCACTGATGCAACTGCACATATCCACCCAACTGCACACATCTTGAGTATGAAATAAAGTTATGCTCTGGCATTAAGTTTCTACATAGAGAGTTTTGCTTGGATAAAGATTACGAAACTGAGCCCATAATAAGATATGCCATAAAACCTCAAACAACCCTCCTCCCCCAGGGATATTTATCTTACACATTTAATTGCCCAGTAAAATAAATTCTGTGTGTGTACACTTATATGGGAAGGGTTTTGATCTGGTAATTTTGGTGTATCTTCTGATCTGTAGCAGCTTAAAATGAGTCTGTACTAACATCCTTGGTGGAGAAGCAGAAACTGTGCCCTGTAAATTAATGTCTATTCAGCTGCTAAATATTTACATATAGGCAGGAATGAGCTTTCCTTGTAAACCCATCTCTTAACTATATATTAGCATTCAAGAAGAAAAACAAATGCAAGTCATTTAAACATAGGCCAAATCCCTATTTCTGCTAAAGCAAATAACAGAGCTCCGCTAACTGCATGGGGCAGAATAGGGCTCCTTCATGTTACCTTTATGTCATATTAACAGTGTTGTTTTTATAATGACTTCCCTTGCAAAGCACTCACTACTGTATAATAAGCCTCAACAAACCCTCAAGAGGTACAGTGTTATTAGTTTATCTGCTTTATAGATAAGTAAACTGATGTAAGAGGAAGATAAGGAATTTCCCCAAGGTCTTGCAGCTGGTTTTCTGTAGATCAAGGGAGGAAAAGGAAGCCAAGAATTGGGACTGAACTAACTACCAGACCACTACTTGCTCCTCCTACTGCTGGTGACAATGAGTCCCATAGCCAGGAAAGCAATATCAAGAGGAGCAGCAGGTGATCAGGCACTCTATAAAACAGGTCACTGCCAGACAGGTGCCTAATTGTACTCTTTGATAGCTAAACTTGATCACTCATGTTTTAAACTCTCAGACTCTCTAATGGTACTTTGGTGTTGTATCCCTCCCAGCATGATATGATATATTGGAAGAAGAATATTATTCTTTAGTGCATTGAATAAAACATACTAATAACTCCAAGACATGTTTAAAAAAAAAAAAGGCTGGTATTACCCATAGCAGAATTTAAATAAAATCTATTTTGATATGTCTATGCTAACATTAGAACTGCCTTCTACAAGGCATATATTTTGAAGTGTTGAATAATTACAAAAAGCTGTATTACTGGAAAATGACTGTTAAAGGCTCTGATGTCCGAAACAATATTAATCTGCACAAAAACACTCTTAAGTGATTTTTTTTTCAAACTTCCAAAGCTGTAGTCTTTAATCTAGCCCAGCTTGAGTGCAGCTGCAATACATTTAGCCTTTAACATTAGCTCTAGCCATTGTCCTAGTACATGCCTACACCCCATGACACTTTATGGAATTAAAAAACAATGCTGAATGGCTAGAGCAAGTTGTCAGTAAGATATATTACTTGGTGGAGAGCAAAACAAAACAAAATATTGAAAAACATGGCTCTTTTTTTTTGTGGCAGCCTATACTATGGGTGTAGTTTACTTGGCTCAGTTGCATTTGTGTTTTATACCAACATGTCCTGCTTTCCCCTTTGACAACAATGGAGTAAAACCTCTGGAAGTGAGTCAAAGAGAAGGCCATGCACTGGGTAATCTGGAATAAGAGTTTCGTATAGCTGCTGAAGGAATACAAACCCGCTATATGTATAATCTAATGGCAGTCAAACGCTGATGTAATCAGTCTTACACTAAACAACTCTCTATGTCAAACAAAAATGAGGGCGTGGTTGGAAGACAGAGATTACAGCTGATGTGTATCCATGTAAAAGCCATCCTGGGGAGTTTTACCTTGGTGTCCACTACAGCAGATGCAGACACCACCACGCTAGATTCAGCTTGTAAGGGCAAACCTACTGGACAGAGATTTGGACAACCATCACCATCATCATCATCACACTCATGAAAGCAAATAGTTACTTGGGGACCAGACAGCCAACTTCCTATTTTCTGAAGGGTGGTATTACCATGCTGGAGCAAAATTGGCTGGGAAATCCATTCAAAGCGATTTTGGGACTGTGCTTGCAAATGCTGTGCAAGGATGACAGAGATGCATCAACCTTCCACAGGCGTTGGGCACCTGACATCATCCCTCCTGCAGCAGCTCCTTAGGACTCAAGTTGCAGGAGGCATAAGGTTTTTCAGCAGCCAGCAGCCACCCGGCCTGCTTACACCAGGTAAGTTTAAGCGACTGCAAAGCCCCAGCACATTTGCAGGTGAAATCAGGCCCGGGCTGATAAACTGCTCCCTTAACACTACCCGCTCTGGAGCAGAGTCCTTGTTTTCTGACTTCATGGGGTGCCCAGTAAAGAGCTGTGCAGGAAAAGGCTCTGGCTTAGATTTCTTTTCTTAAGTCTTTGGCGCCCCTGTGTGTCTCCTTTTCGGGAAATCCAGTGGCAGAACAACCTTAGACTTTTCTTTCTTTAACATAGCACCAGAAACACCATGCTGGAATGTGGGATTGCTCTGCAAGGACAACCTGAATAATGCTACCTACCAGCCTGACACTAAGATGAGGTATGCGATTTTCCTCTCCTTACTCCTCCTCCTCGAGATGCTGGAATTGCACTCTTTGGCAACTTTATCCTAAGTGACTACTGTTTTTAAAGTGTCACTTCCTGAAGTCACAACACTTATCAATCATCCTTTCTACATCTTTGTATCTCCCAGTATGCATGAGGTGCAGATTGGAAAGAGCCTTAAATATATAAGCAAAAATAAGGCATTTGAAGTGTTTCATGTTCTCAAGGGGAGAGATTTACAAACTGGACAGTCAATACTGTTCTTGTGGGAAACACATGTCTCTATCTCTGCCTCAGGACTGCAATATAAGTCCCTGTGTTCTTTAAAGGCAAAGGCAGAAGCAGAGGAAATTCAGCATAAAACCACAGAAAATACTGTAAATGTTTTCTCTGATGTAGGTGGCATTATTTATCCTGTATTATAGAATCATAGAATCACCAGGCTGGAAGAGACCCACCGGATCATTGAGTCCAACTGTTCCTAGCAAACACTAAACCGTGTCCCTCAGAACCTTATCCACCCGTGCCTTAAACCCCTCCAGGGAAGGTGAATCAACCACCTCCCTGGGCAGCCTGTTCCAATGCCCAATGACCCTTAGTGTGAAAAACTTACTTTCAAGATAATTGGGACATAGAGGAATGAAGTGAGTCATCTAAGGGTACAGGGACAAGGTGAGGGAACTAGCCAAAGAGGAAACACAGCCACCCTGAGTTCTGGTGAGATTTATACTGGTGGAGGTACCAGTATGAATGGGCTTTGCAGAAGTGAGTCTCCTAAATCCTTGCCTCTTTTCCTGCCTTCTAGTTGTCAGCATTTATTTCAAAACGTGTAAGAGATGTGATCGTCTGAGGGGTGTGGTGTTTGTTTGGGTCTACTCAGGAAACACACACTGCTAAATATCACTGGAAAAATATGGCATGCAAATGGAGACAGGCTATCACTTGCCCCAGAATCAGTATCACCTGCTTCACACTTAACTTGTCTCACTCTTCCTCTCCTGACGCCTATTTTACCCTTTCCAGCTTTTAGACAGATGGCCCCAGCTGTAGGCAATGTAGACATAGACCTGCCCTGCCTGTATTTATGGGTGGGTGGTTGCCCTGCCTTTGTCTCCCACCTGGAGCGCTTATTACTGCTTTCAGCAGCTCTTCTACTATAGCCTCCCTTGTCGCAGATAAATCTGGCCCCTAAGGCCACAGCTCCTCACACTGGAAGAAGCTGTCCCAAAAGGCATCTCTCACATCTCTCCCCCTCATTTCTTGTTCCGTTTCCACCCTTCCTTCACACAGTATCGGGTTGCACCACCAAAGCTCTTAGTAAAGTACGCTGCTGAAGTCAGCTAGTCCTCTTAAAATAATCTCGAAGAGAAAAGGGAAGGGAGTGCTTAAATCAGGAGACTTGTCCTGGGTGAGGACCCAAGACACTTGCCTTGCTGCCCACCTTCCAGCTGCTTAATCCATGCTTAGTCTTGCAACACGCTGAGATTTCAAAACTTGTGAATAAGCTACTTAAATAGTCTTTTAGACCTATCTTGGACCTATCTGAGCTTCATTTGCAGTCCTGTGTTCATGTGGACCCTCCTCAGGAGGAAAGCCTTTCCCCACATTCCTGTGAATCCCACTACCACAGTATGAACAGTGGGAGGATAGTCTTAATCTCAGTGGGTGAAGCTCTTTTCTTACCTCTGTTTTGTGCTCTGCCTGCACAGAGGGTGCTGCTTCATTTCAGAAGGCCAGTGTTGGTTGCAAAAACTGGTGGATATTCAGCTGGGGGAGTATGGGGGTCAAATTCAACTCTGATCATATGAAATTGATTTCTAGTGCAGGAAAAGGGTTTCTATGTTTTGTTTTTGGTTGGGTTTTTTTTCCACTCAATAGGGCCCATTAGCTAAATAGGGGATCCATCCCACTTATGAGGGAGCTGTAAGCCCCAACTGCCTACACTAATGGGTCATGTGTTGGCTTGACCCGGTTTACAGGCTGTTGATTGAGCATAAGAATTTAGAGCAGGAACAAAAAATTGTCCCATAAATAGGCTGTCTGCATTTTAAACTAAATTAGCCCAACAGTGAATGGCCTCCTCTACTGAATTACAGCATGACGGAGCCTGCGTTGGGGATTGAAAGGGATTCATGTGGCTGGTTAAGAGCAGCATTATTAAGATTATTATTGGGGCTGGATCAGGCCCAATATGACTGCAATTATTCAGGACCTTTGAGCTACAATTATGTGTGACAGAAGAAGCCTGAGTAGCTGATGGCAGAGAGTATTTGGACTTTACGGCCATGTAACTCATATACAAGCAGACAGGGCTTAGGGCACTGACAGACGGGTTGTGGTGAAGCTTGCTGTGCTGGTTGAAGATGTTGCCATCTCCAGCCGTTCACTCCAATAAAAGAGCTGGCAGAAGTGAGTCGGTTCCTGAGCCTCAGTCGCTTGGGGGAGAAGCTCAGCACCCCAGGCTGCGGTTTCATACTACGGAGAGTTCAATGACAATAGCAGCCTTAGGGGACTCACACCCTCTTCCTCAGTCTCCTGTCAACTGTTTGCAGACCTGCTGGGCTGATTCAGGTCATTAAAGGAAAAAAAAAATAAAAAAGGGAGGTGATTACTCTCTCCTCCAAATTTAAGCAGATCAGTTCCTGATAACAGGGTAACAGTCTGGCCAAAGATGTCCAGTCCATGGAGCCAAAGGTGTAGGACAGGGACAACCAGCGTTGCTGAGGGCAACCACCAATTTGGAAACGAGGGCCTTACCTTAAACTGCTGCCGAAGATCTTTCTCTCCTGCCTCCCTTTCATTTCTGTGCCTGGAAAGCGGCCTGACTCCTAGAGGCGATTCTCCCTGCAGCTCTCCTGTAGGATGGGAGCACTCCCCCTTGCAAACAAGCTCTTCTGGCTGGACTGCGTCCTGTAAGCAAGGAGACAGAAAAGCATGTGTGAAATCAGAGTGGAAGCAGCGTTGAAGAGTGTTTGGAACAGCGTGAATTTTTGCATGCGTTTTAATCTCCAAGTTCTGTTTATACACAGCAGAAAACACTACGTCTTTATAATGGGTGACTACCTACAATTTATTGGAGCTGAGTTGTTGCTAAACACATGGAGTAGCAATGTATTAACACATTGTAAAAGGCTGTTTGATCACCATGGGATTCCAGATGAGCTAACAACAGAAAATAAGCCATGATTCACAAATGACTCATTTCAGCATTTCTCTTTGATGCAGCAGTTCAAGCAATCCCTGTCTATGCACATTCAAATGAGTTCACTGAATAGTCATTGAGCCCGGCAATGCCATGCTTACAAAGTCGTTTTTACAAAGTCGAGTTTTTAAGTATAAAGAATTGGGCAATTTCTAGCAAGCGGTGCCAATGTGTGACTCTTACTCACTCCTGCCGGGAACCCCTCGATACCAAACACTAGTTTTCAGTGATTCAAGCCCTCCAGATCCGGGGTTCCTGAGGAAGGAATCGCTCTCTGCGAGTCGTGCATCTGCTGTAGGTTGGAAGCGGCATTAACGTCCCAGCGGGACGCGTTTCCCACCGACTCGGCTGCCGGCTCTGCCTACCCTCCTCTTTCCCCACCTCCCTTCTCCACCTCCAGCCTCCGCGATCCTTTAGTCAGCATTGCCATCCAGTGGCACAGGGGACAAAGGACAGCGGAGACGCTCCTTCCTCTGTTTAATCGTTGTTCCCGGCGATTACGTGGCTCGATAGGCTGCCCCAAACTAGGACAGCAGCCGGATGGATGGATGGATGGATGGATGGATGGATGGATGGATGGATGGAGAGAACACATCGTTTATTGCTAGCTTGCTCTTACTCTAGGTGATGTGGAGAAGGGAGAGAACATTTGATGTAACCAGTGGATTAAAAGAACTAATTGACCTGCTTCAGAGAGTGGCAGCCAGTGGATCCTAAATCCTACTTGGATTTGGGAGTTTCTTGGGAGGGTATTTTGCAGGTGTGTGTGTGTTTGTTTGTTTGTTGGGTTTTGTGTGTGTGAGAGTTGTTTGTTTCTGACACAGACGTTTGTGCTTTAGTGGGAGGAAGTTTGCTTTATAGATTGTACAGCTGAGTAAATTACAAATGGTCTTTCCAGTAAACTCACCTGGTCATAGAGGTGGTTTGGGGTTTTTTTCAGGTTTGGTTTTTGTTTTTTTTTTTCCTGAGATGCTGCTAACCAGGATGCTCCCCAAACCCTCAAGTATTAAATAATCAGCACAGAAGACTTTGTAAAAATAATCTACAAATAATATAGGGTCATTTTTCCCCTCAATAAATCTTGTAATATTTACATTACATCTGGTCTGAGCTTTGGAATGTATCTATCACCCACCTGCTCTTCTCTGCTTGGCCATGCTGCCATTTCTTCTTGCTCAGAGGGAAACCCTCTGAGTCAGCTGGGTTGCAAAGGACAAAAGCCCAACCCAAAGGAGAAAATGAGTATTTTCCACTACTAATTGGAGGAAAAAAAACCCAAAACAACTGCTTGGGTTTTGGTGGTTCTGTAAGAAGAGTCAAAAGGACTGTTATATTTTTACAAAACTGGGTAGACAAGATGGCTCAGGGGTTACTTCACAAGCTGCTGGCCCCGTGTTGTGAAGCATGTCCTGCTTAGGCAGGGGAGATCATCACAACAGAACAGAAGGTGCTGGACACTGAGGACAGATTCCCTGGAGGTGGTATGCTGGCCTGAAACAGTTTTGCCCCAAAGAACTGATACACAATCCCAGCATCTATGCAACCTGAACTAGGGTGGAATATGCGATACTTATGATCAGGAAGCCAAAAGAAAGAGGACCACTCTGCTAGTGTCCCCACAGAAGAAGTCCAATCCCAGTAGAAAGTGAGAACTTGTCAAGGCTTCATCCATAGCTTTCCAACTGGCTATGCAGTTTTCCATTTGATGCAGCAACAGCAGGACTGACTGAAGGAACAGAGAGCAAGAACCCAGCTTTGCTAGAGAAATGTAAAGCAGGATGACATCATCAGGCATGGTGTACTTTTAGACCCAATTGAATAGTATGTAAAACATCACAACTTTCATGCTGTACACATGCTGGCATTGCTAGTGCTCAGTCCCTGAGCAGGTTGGATATTAAATTGATCAAACTGGTAATGAAAGTGGGAATTACTCCATCTCAGCTGACACAAGGCAAGTGACCTTATTAAAAAATATGCCAGTGTATTTAATGGGGTAGGGCAGTTTCTTGGGGAATTCATGATTAATGTGGCTATAACTCAGGAGATCCCACAGCTAATGCCTCTGGAAAAAAGTCTTAACTTCCACTATAAGATGGCTCAGCTGAAATTTTTGAGATGGGACTATTTGAATACGGGTGCATGAATTCAGCCACTGTTTTCTGACAGAGAAGCCGACTCAGTCAGGAACTGATGCATTGATTAGAGGATGTGGTGGCTTCATGCTGCATGTGACAAGCTGGGTATATAAGAAACTTTAGAGCTTACTGAGGGATGCAATGTGCCTCTCTGTGGTCTGTTCAGACTAACCACCAGCAGCAACTTAAATTCCCACACTGTTTTAGTCATCACCAAAACAACAGAAGCCACGGTTTGAGACACTGACTGCATGTAACATCCTGAGCAAGACTTGACTTGGAGCAACCTCAGTATCCACTGACAACCCACTGCCTGGAGCAAGGCAGTGTTTGTGGCTGTTGCATGTAAATGAAAAGGAGCTGAGAGTGAGAAAACAACCATTTGTGCGCTTCAAAGAGGGAGCAGGAACTCAGGAGTGTCATAACATCCCAGCCCAGTGTTGTGTCCCCAGCAGGTGCCAGAAGCTGAGGCTTATGGATGAGCAAAGGAACAAGCCAAATAAATGTGGCATGTTCCAGGTTCCAATCATTTGCAGACCAGGGTCTTCCTAAGATGAGTATGGTTGTTGCGTGTCCAAGAATCATCCCCTCTCTTGTGAACTTAACCAGCCACTTCTTGAACAGAGACCATAGAGAGATGGAGTGAGCAGAGATTTGGGAGTAAAGCAGCCTGTTGTTTTTTTCTGCTTGTAGTAGGTATGGGGGAAAGGGATATTTATGCACATTCTTTGCAAATAAAAAGGAGTACAGCAAAAACTAATCTAAATATAGTTTGCAGGTTTTGACCAAGGAGTGTTATCAGTTTGAGCAACAGGCAGTAAGTAGTTCCCAAACAGAGGAATTGAGCCAAAGTGGAAGAAAACAAAAATATACTTGCAAAATGTTGAGACTGCAGAGTGGGATTGCAGTTCAAGGAAGGATCTGGGCATGGTGCAAAAGGAAGGTCCCAGAAAGCACCTGTGAAATAACCCATCATGGGACAGAAAACCCATGCCAGGGTACCAGCTGCCAATTATATATGGTAATCTGGAAACCCAGTAAGAAAATCATCACCTGGGAGAAGCTGCTTAGCAGGAAGGGACCAGACAAGATGAGGCTGGCTGCAGGAATTGAGGAATGTGATGTTGTGCAAGGCAGGAGATTTCCAGTATTTTTCTAGCCTCTTTACAACCTGCCAGTGACCTGATATGGGGAGACTAGACTGTCCCAGCTGTGGTAAGACCATCAGGGTCTGTCTTCAACCTCATGGTGACTGGTGATTGCAGCCCCTGCCCTTCCTGTAAGAGAGCCATAAAAGGTTTTTCTGTAAGCAGTAAAATAAGAAACCAAGACACAAGCATGAGGCTGCACCCAAACAAAAAGCAAACAGGAAGGTGCATAGCAATTTGAAACAGAGTTTAGGGGTTTTGTTGAGTGCTGTTGTGGATACCTACCAGAGCCCTCTGAAAGATAATCCTGATAATTCACTGAAAGAAAACTAAGCAAAGAGATGGAACAGGCATAAAGCTTATCCATGTTCTGATGAGAAAAGACATGAGGTGAAATAACCTACCAGTAGGTAAACAGTTACAGATTTATCATTTATTAAATTTTCTTTTTGTGTTCATGAAGTATCATACAATTGCTTTTCCTTCTAGCATGGTCCAGGACTATTCTGAGCTTTCCAAAATTGTAATGTTAATAGTAAGTAGTAGAGATGAGCATATTTGGAGTGATACTGAAGTTATTTTGTTAACAGTTACTAGATGTAACAAGATCCCCAGCCTAGCTACAGACAAGCTAAGACATAGGGTAATACAAACAATCAAAGCAAAGAGAGTTGGAGAAGACCTAGAAAATTACCAGGTCTGGACCAGTATGACCTACAAAACTGCCAAAAAAGCTATGCCTAACCTACTCCTGGAAACCATCAGCAGGAAAATTCCAGCCTCTCTAGACAATCTAATCCACATTTAACTATTTACCACTACAAAGCTCCCCAAATGCCTGATCTTCACCTATCCTGATGCTATCTAGGATGATTAGTTCTTGTTCTATTTACAAAGAACCTGAAGAACCAGCTACCCCCTTTAGGCTATTTCTGCCTATTTTTGGTTTATATTAGTGCAAAATAAACATATATTTTTCAGTGATTCCCAGCAGATGACATTTTCTAGATCCCTAGAGACTCTGCTCATTTCATATACAGCGATAAATTACACTGCCAGAATAAAGAGCATGATAATTGTAAATGTTTAGTAGAGCCATCAGAAATAAAAAGAGTGATCCATGTAGCTGCTTCCTCTCTGGCATAAAAATGCAGATGGAGTTGCTTCATTCCTCTAGCTGCTAAGCTGGCAAGGGACCCGTGGCTATGCAGAGACCACGCTGCAGGGACACTGCTCTGACCTGACACATCCTTAGCGATCTGACACTAGCTGCCTCACTTCACCTACTGAAGGGAACACCTTGGGTTCATGTTCATAAAGTTAGAAAGTGCCCAAATGTTTACAAAATCCAGTGTAAGCTACCTTTGGATACGCGTCCACTGCAAAAACCAGCTGTATGTGCATGTTTGTATCTTACAATAATGTGTACATTAATCTGCAGTAAGAAAATGTATCTCTCTCTCTTCATGCCTTGACTACACCAATGTCACCTATAAAATCTAGTTATATTTAACAGAAGAAAAGCAACTTTGCCACCACAGCCTGCCTGTCCTCTACTAGGACATGTTTAATTATGTCTTGCTTTCTCTGCACAGGAGGAAAAATGAGCAAGGAAAAGAATGCTGTGCTGTTGCTCCTGAGCAGCTGATGAGGAGTAGTTGTAGTTTTTCCCTGTTGGAAATAAATTGAAGTAGGAAGAAAAGTCTTTCTTGCAAAATGCAGTCTGCTAGAGACTAGGCATCTTAGTTATTCCTGAAACCTTCATGGTTTATCCTTTAGGATGAGATGGTGTGTTGTCTGGCCCCTGCTGTTTGTGCAGACAGATGTGCTCAGTGACTGCATAAAATTAGATTACTCAGTGATTTTACTGGACCATGTGAGCTGAGCTAGTGTTCGCCTTCATGTGTTGTTTCATGTCTCCTCCCATTTGCTGCGAGTGCTGCTGTGTTGTGACTGTTCAGTGCCTGCACATCTGCCTGGGAGCTCCTGTTTCAGGTAGGCTTGTATTTTCTTCTCTTTGAACGGTCAGATGATTGCTGACTGGGAAGTGCAGGAATGCCAGAGACTGCTCTGAACAGGAAAAAAGAGAGGGCAGAGGAAGAGAGAGAGGAATAAACTGTAACTCCTCCTGTGCTCAGACTCTGCTTTGTCCTTCCCTATATTATACTGTGCCTACGTACCTTCCAACTCAGGTGGGGCATGTAAGGCACATATTAAGGAAGGTTGATGCCAGGCAAGGCTGCTCCAAGAGGAGAGTTTTGGGGAGACCATACCCATTGCACAACATCTGAGAGCTGTGCAATTCTAAGGAAGTTTTATCTTTGTATGAGAAGGTGTGAGGGATAAGAAGATTATTTGGGTGTAAAACAGTGGACTGTGGCTACCTGTGTTTCTTAAATAGCAAAAAAACACACTGTGGAGAAATTTTTTGCTTACAACAGCCTTGCTGTGATTTTAACTACAGTGCCAATTCAAACTAACAGCTTTGTATGTGAGTATTGTGAAAAGGAATATAATGATACTGATGATTTTGTCCTAACAATAGAATAGAAAATACCAAGAGACTCCAAGAATACATGAAATGTGTAACATTTGCCACTACTGAGGACAAGCACGATCTCCAAACTGATGTGCAAAACCTGTGCATCTGGTTAGTCTGGATTGCAGTAAGGGTGTTGCAGCAATGTCTGAAAGTAAAAAACACCATCAAAGAAAATTTAAGTTTTGCATTTCACTCCTATGGTGAGCAGGCCTATCTCTTGTTTTCTGCATGTAGCTTACTTGTTCCCTATGGACTGCACTAGTAATTGGTATTTTAACACCTAAGACAAAACAGTCTCCATAGAGAGTTATATACATATATCTTTTATATTATATATTATTTAAGATCTTAAAAGCATTCCTAGCTGTGTAGCAGGTTTCATGGTGCCTAAAATAGTTTTAAAAGCATCTAAGCAGACAGTTTCAAACATATCTAAATGCCTTGGAGGATCTCAGCCTTTGGTACTTCAGAAACGCTGCCTGTGCTTTCTGCCCCCAGATGAGACTTCTCTGAGGTAATTCTGGCTCCTGCAGGAATGCTGGCATCTACCCCTAGTTTTCTTCCTTTCACATTTTCCTAACTCCAGCTGCATGGAAGTCTCATGTTTAGACCATGGAACAAGGGAAGAAATGGCATTGCAGCCAGTTGGCTCAGTGAGCAGGTGAGAAGATGTTGATTTCAATGGTCTGGAGAGCACAGAGGAAAGGAAGAGGCTGCTGGACTTAGGGTCACCTGTGGTCATGGAAGTTTGCGTTACTGAGGTGTTAGGTGGTTAATGGTGCTTGCTCCTGGATATATTTGACTGTAACCATCAAATTAGGAAGGAGCAGTGTTTTGAAGCATTCTGCACACAAATGTTCACCCTAGGACAGCATTCACTGGTTACTGAGCTGGGACATGCTTTACCCTCATGGCAGTGTTTGCTGTGCATGTCTTTGCTAGACTTGGACAGTGGTCTCAGCTCAGCATCTGCTCATCTCTTTGAATTCTCTTTTAACCAGCTGTGCTGTTGGGCTGAGGCAGCATTTTCCAGATGACTTCTCAGCAGCACCAGGTGAGTCTCCATTACTCCCTGGGGCTTTGCACACCTCTGCTCCAGCCCCTCAGCTCCACTGGTGCCGTTCTCCTCCCAAAGGCACTGGTATCCACAAAGAAGGCTGCACTGGATCTCCAGCATGACCCAGGCTATAATTACCTGTCCCTGCTGACTCACTGGTGAAGAGCTGCTCTGCTGCTTGCTGTCACTGGGCAAGCTTGACTGTCAGGTCTGTCCTGCATCCTGCACCAGTACCTCATTTGGGGCTACAAGTCAGGCTACAAGTCCTTGGAAAGTTTCTCCACTGCTCCTCTCCTCATCACAGCTTGTGACTGTACCTGTTGGGCTGAATCCAGCTTGCAGCCTTCAATCTGTTTGAACAGAGAATACAGGAGACTGTTTGGGGCCAGAATGAGGGGAAAGTGCATCTTCTGGGAGGGACCTACCAGTGCCTGAGGTGGCTTGTCTGTGAGAGTTGGAAGGTAGGTGATGGTATTTCTGCCTCTGCAGCACATTGGGCTGCCCAATCAAAACACTGTTGACATAATCTCAGATCTTCTGATACTGCCTCAACATTACCTCATGCTGGAGCAAAAGGACATGTTGTTGGAAAACATTTATGTGTCCCAAATGCACTGGATATACACATGAAAAGATTCACAGTTAGAAAAGGAAGAATTACCAAGTATTTCACTTTAGTCAGAGTCATGCTACAAGCTCTCATTGCTTAACCATGTTGTTAAACCAAATGCTTGCACAGCTCTTAGACACAAGAATGTCTCATCAGAAAGCCTTGGGTTAGCTTAAGTAGTTTAAATAGCAGGTTTCACTAACCCAGTTCCTTGTGATGGATATAAGCCTGGAGCTCATCACAACTCATCCATGACACTTAGCAGAAACTGTTTGGCAGATTTCAAATTTACAAACGACAAAAATGTTGCTGCAAAAACCTTCTGGCTCTGATGTAATTCTGCAGAGGCAGAAAAGATTTTACTGCTTCTTACATGTGAGTGTTGGTGGCCTTAGATGGTAGCACAGTGTGCTTAACAAGTCTTTCATAATTCTGAAGCATCAGTTACTGATACACTTGAGTGGTTCCAAAGGAAGTTCCTACAGGTAAAAAGAACTATACAAGAGGTAAATACGAGGTTTTCTTGTCACAGGTGGACACACAGGAGGTTTTACAACTATATGATACATACACGGGGAGTGGAGAGGGAGCAGTTGAGAACATACCCATAAATTGAATTTGGGGATTGAAATACGTACTGCCAGCTGTTCGTTGCCAAGTCAGTAATAATGTAATGTGCCTGTTTAATCTTCAGGGTGCCATGGAGCAGCTTCCATCTGCAAGTTGTTTGCTACTTATGCTGTTTCCACATCAACAATGATAATAAAAGAAAGGACAGCAGCTGCATGATATGCATCATATGAACACATGCATTCTCCAGGAGGAAGCAAGCTCAGCCAGCAAAACAAGTTGCTTGTGGTGTTTTATCTGACCTCTTTGCAATACTTCAAGTGAGACCCTTTTTCTGAGCAGCAATGAATACAATCAGATATTGTTTCTTTGCTGTTCTGATTCTCAGTGTTTCACTTCCATTTGTTTTCTATTCTGCTAATTTGTTTGCACAAAAATCTCATAGAAGGCTGAACTTCTCGGAGAGTTCAACTTTAGCAGAAGCCTGTAAAGCTGTTATTGAAGATAAGGATCCCTTTCTGAAGGAAAACACTTTAAAGATATCTTTCAGAGAATCTAGTTGCAGAGAGTACATCACAATGAACCACTACATCACTCATGCCCTCTCGGCTGAAGAAGCTGCCTTCCCAGTTGCCTATGTCATGACCCTGCACAAGGAGTTTGAGACCTTTGAGCGGCTCTTCAGGGCAGTGTACATGCCCCAAAACATCTACTGCATCCACATAGATGCCAAGGCTCCGACCTCCTTCCAGCAGGCGGTGCGGCGCCTGGTGAGCTGCTTCCCCAATGCCTTCCTTGCCTCCCGCATGGAGCGGGTTGTCTATGGTGGTGCCTCCCGCCTGAGGGCTGACCTTCACTGCATGAGAGACCTGCTGGCCTCAGCCAAGCCCTGGTACTACCTTCTCAACACCTGTGGCCAGGAGTTCCCCTTGAAGACCAACTGGGAGATTGTCCAGTGGCTGAAGGGCCTCAAGGGGAAGAACATCACCCCAGGGGTGCTGCCACCCTCTCATGTTGCTGCGCGCACCAAATATGTGCACAGGGAGCAATTGTACTCTTTGTTTTCTTTCATGCTGTGGACATTTGTGCGCAAGGCACCCCCACCACACAATATGACCATCTACTTTGGCTCTGCATACGTGGCCGTCACTCGTCCCTTTGTGGAGTTTGTGTTGCAGGACCAGCGTGCCATCGATCTGCTGGCCTGGTCGGAGGACACCTATAGCCCTGATGAGCACTTCTGGGTGACGCTCAACAGGATCCCAGGTGAGTACATGTTCAGTTTTGTTTTCTGTAGATACACACATGCACACACAGAGAGACATATATCTGAGGCTGATTTTGACAAAGCCCAGGTGGAAAATTTAATAGGATGACTGTGGGCATAAAAATTCCAGTATTGCATGTATGCTGGGGCAAGTGGACGATGCCTTGGTGTACCTGCAATATTAGCAGCAAGCACAGAACAACTGGCCAATCTTCTCATGCTTGCCAGCTTGTTGAGACCTTGGAATCTTTATTAAGACCTGTGGGTTAATGGGAAAGGAATGCATGAGGCGGAAAACATGAAGATAAGGGGCACATCTGCAGAAAAGAGGGGGGTTGCACTCTGTTGCTGTACTGTGGGATTCTCACAGGTGGAAATTCACTGGAATAGCTGTTACTGGATACAATGGCACTATATAAGGTTTGCACCCTCTCAATAAAGTTGATCTTGATTGTTGCCCCCATCAATGAGGTCTGTGCCTTAATCACTACAGACCACAATTGATGTAAAAGACTGACCTATCAAATAAGCTTACTTGCCTTTCCTGACCATTGAAGGAGAGGTGGCTGTATCATGCAAGGTGTGCATTACTGTTCTGCAGCTGAGCAGGAAGAAGCCTAGGGGATCTAAGTTCAAATTGAAACCTTTGGACATTTCAGCTGATTTTAAACCTTTGACCTGTAAAAACTGAGATGAAGTAAAGGGAAGGAATGAAGTTTAAAATATGTAAGCTACGTAAGCATTGTAGTGAAAGTGGTTTCTATAACACATTCATATTTCCAGGGGGAATTTTATTTTTCCACAATAGAAGTCAATTTGTCCCTCTCTATCTATTACTATAGAACCAAAAAAATTCAGTTCAGGCTACAGTCTGTTTCAAGTCTTCGTGCACTATTCATGTGGGTGCACAGACATGCACACACATCAGCTTTCCTGAAACACCTGCAAAAAACCATGTACTCATAACTATTACCTAAACTGCATTGTACAGGATCAAGGATTTGTTCAGAGAAAGAGAATTGGAACCAGTATGTTCATCTTTACCTTACGTTCTTGTAATTCGTTACCTTATTCATACAACTGGGAAAGGGTCAGAAGATCATAGAATCATAGAATCATAGAATCACCAGGTTGGAAGAGACCCATCGGATCATCGAGTCCAACCATACCTATCAAACACTAAACCATGTCCCTAAGGACCTGATGCACAGAACTTCTCCCACACACACTGAAGCACCCAGTAGGACTTTACTGCTCCCAACTCCTTAGAGCTTCACTGTAACCCAAAGCTAGGATATAGGGAATGGAAGCAAGGACAAATTTCCTCTACTGTCTTTTTTTAATTATTTCCACCCTCTCCCTACTGTATCTTGTGGGAAATGCAAATAGGGAGCATTAACAGAAAGGCAGAACATCTCTACTTTGACCAAAGCAGCAGACCATAGGGCCATTTTCCCAGGCCAGCCTGATTTCAAATTATTACATAAGTGTCTCTGAGAATAGTGCTTGATCTTCCAATAACTATATCTTACAACTGGCATATACAAGATTCACAAATGATTAGTGTTAAAAATATTTATGTTATAATCCTCAGCATATATTTTTTAAAAGCTAACTGACTTTCCCAGGAAGCTGGTTGCTGTGATCTCATTATAGTCCTTTGCCTCAGAAGCACCAAAACTGGGGCCATATGTGTCCTCCATGATCAGAAAGCTTTAGGTGGTTGCCATTTTTTATACTGCACTGTGTAGCTTGTGTAGGCTGCATATTTCATTGTTTATTTCCATGATTGTCACCATATGCTTTCCAGTGTTGTGTATTGTTCTCACATTTTTTTAGTGCTTGTTCTCTTTGCATCTGTAAGAGAAGTCCAAAAAAAGAGAAATATTTCCATAGCAGATATATTTCCTTCCTCTTCCTTTATTCCCTACTATCACTTTAGGGTGACAACAGTGGCTATCCAGTTCTGACAGAAGTTCTCAGGACTCAGGACTGCTCTTGTGCAAGATTTTGGATCTAAACTTGTAAATGTATTCTTGCCTGAACACATCTGAGTCAGATCCAAAGCTCTGGGCAACGCTGGAGTGAAAAGTCATTCCTCTCAGTACATGGGGTGTTAGTCTGGGGCTTGGTTCCTGGCTCTAATGTAAACCTCTTGTCCAAGTTTGGCCAAGCCACTTCCTTTTATCTTTTCATGCATACCTATAATTGGAGGCCTCCAGGCAAACTGGGAGATCATTTGAGGACCAGTTTGGATGTACAACATATCATGAAAGAACTAAACCAAAAAGATATTTGTAATTTCAGACAGTTATGATAGTCTCAGTTCAGATAAAAGAGTAAAAATTTGACTGTTTGGTCCCCAAATCTTAAAATAGCATCCTTACTACCCAGAGCCATGTAGTAAAGAAGAAGAAATTTTTTTTAATCCCCTGAAGCTTAGAGACTTTCAATTCCCATTCAGTTGGTTTTCAAATAACAGTATTAACTTACCTTCGGCATTTATCTCAGGCCACGTTTCTCCCACCTGACTCCTGTGTGACAGAGAATTCTTGAATAATTCTTTTCAGATAAGGAAGAGAATCACGGGGAACTTAAGAGAAAGTATTTGCAAAGTATGTAAACCTGAGGTGATTGACTCTAAATGACTTCCCCCAGGTTGCACAAAAAACACATACCACCACAGTGCAGGCTAGTGGCTGTGTCCCAGGCCAGAG
>WAAB01022957.1:0-26544 GCA_013389865.1 Piaya cayana
TTAAATGGTCAACTGACTGCAATGCTTTTGAAACCAGATTGGATTTTCTAGAGTTTGCCTGAGCAAACAAGAGCTTATTTTCCAGGATATTCCAAACAACAAGAGGAAAATCATCATTTGCTATCCAGCTAAGACTTTTTACAGCAGTGGCCAAGGAGGAATCACACTCCCTGTTGCAGAACAGTGCATAGAGATTGCCTTGTTTACTTATTCTCCAAAACTAGAGTAGAAATAGTGTGAAAGTTTTCAAATTGTTCAAGTTATATATTTGAACTGATACTTGCACTGAACATCATTAGGAAGATCCATGCAGCAGGATGCACTTGAATCTGTTCTCATGTCCTGCTTGACTTCTTTTCCACTTTGCCATCACTATAGAGAGCTCATAAAAACAGCAAGTTAAGGAAATATTACATTTACATGGGAAAACATTAATTTTTAATTCAAGCAATTCCCTATCATGATTTATGAATCAGGATGGATGAAGAACAGAGGGAAAAGAATGGAATAACTGGCTGACTATAATGATTGCATTTTGAGTCAGGTAAGTTTCTGAATATAAAATATATCCAAGCAGAAACCTCTGAACATTTTGACAGAAGAAGTACCAGGTATCAACTTGCTAAAATTTAGTCTAAATCTGCAAGTTTCAAACAGTAAAGTAGGGGCTGTTCTTCCCTCATCCATGGTCATTCTCAGCCAGGTATTTTTGTCACTTGGAGCAAAATTGATATTCCATGTTTTCTACAAGTTTGTTATCGCTCTGTGTGTAAGTGTGTTTGGACTTTGGGATGAATTTTCTAATTCCCTCCTCAACAGAAATTATATCTAGGAGAGAATAACTGGAATTGTGCCAACTGCAGAGAGATCTGAGGAAATATGAAGAAAAGATGAAGACTTTCTATGTGCCACTGAAAGCATTCCAATGAATTTTACCTTCAGAACAGAAATAGCTTAGCAAAGTCAAATAAAATTAAGTTCGTATACCAGAAATTCTGGTAAGTGCCTCTCCAGTCCCTTCATGATAATTCCCATCTTTTTCAAGGTTGTTGTTTCATGCAACCCTGAAGAAGAAACATGCATGGAAATTTGTTTATCCTTTATAGTTCTACTCCCTTAGGAAGAAGAATGGTGGATGGGCATCTCTCATCCAACAACTTTCCCTACTTGAAGGGACCATTACTAATTTGCTTGGGCAAAACAGAGAGGTGGACTATATTAATCACAGTTTTGAATTATCTGTCAATATCCATAAAATATAAAAATATAAAAAGAAAAATTATAAAGTGTAAAGTAAATGTTATGAAATAAAAATATAAATTATAAAGATATTATAAAATATTTTAAATAACAGCTGAGCATAGTTTGATATGTTGTCTGAAATCCAGGCAAGGTTACTTGTTCTCTGCTAAACCCCTGGCTGTTACTGCCTCATAAAATTGGCCATTTGTCTCTTCTGTGTAATTTACTGACTATCTAAAAATGAATAATAGAACAACACCAACCTGTGACTGCCATTGATGGACCCAATTCTACAGCCCTTCCGATGGCAGAGCTGCAGTGGAAGCCATGACTAAGTATTGCAGTAGAACACCTCTGTACTACTAACATGAGATTTATTTTTGTAAAGCTGCTTTAAAATACATATGTCTGACAGTGTCGGAGTTATTGTTTTCCCCATTAAAGGAATATCACTGTTTATGGAGTACTTAAATCCGGGACATTATACTTATGATATCTGCCCCCCTTTCCACAACAAGAGTCACTTGCAATGAGACAAAGAGATGAATGAACCAAGGCATTTCTAAGGTAGATCTTAGGCAGTCGACCTTTGTTTCTTGTGTCCTCAGCTCAAAGAAATATCCTCCTCCCTTCAGACCCCTTGATGAAACTGCTGCTGGGAGGAAAGTTCTAGCAATGATTTTTTTTTGTTAAAATGAAAAGTTGTGCGCTGCAGTCCTCTGCTGGGTCTATCAGTTGTCATTGTGTATTTTTTCTATCGGCTAGTTAAAAATGACGCATACTTAAGAAGCTTATGGACAATACCAGGCTAGAAATACTTTGGAGACCAACATTAGAATTCAAAATTTCCCTGATGAACAAGTGCGAGAAAGTGATTCAGTAAGTACAAGAGACTTTATCTGAAACACCAAAGCATTAAGACTCTAGTCCAATTTGGTCATCTGGATCCCTTACAACTTGTGAATACTGATCCCTCTAGAAAGTCAATCCATCTTTCCATTTAAGATACCTGTCATGGGAAGAAATAGTACATGTTGAGGTAGTTAGTTCTTTCCAGGGTGACCACTGAGAACAATAAGTGTGTTACACTGGACTAGAAGTTACTCTAACGATGACAATGATAGATAGAGTGAAGAGTTTTTGGTTTGTAACTTAGGGAATATAAGCAAAGAAGTGACACTCTGGGCAGTAGTTTGTCAGAGAAGGATTTGGAGACTAGAGTGGATCAAGGGCTTAACAGGAATCAGTGTGTCATGCTGTCACGAGGAAAGGTGGACATCGGTGCTAGTCCTTCCACTCTGCTTAGGACTAGAAAGCTGTCAGTTGCACATCTGCATTCATTTCTGGGCACTGAATTTCAATAAAAATGTAAATTAACTGGAGAGGTTCCAGAAGACAGCACCAGAAGTGATGACATGTAACACATGGCCTTTAAGGGAACATTAAAAGAATTGGAATTAAAGTTGCTAAGAATAGGGAGAATTGACAGTAAAGACTTGAAAACAAAAATTTACTTGGATCTAAATAATAACTTTCAGTTGGTGAGGATTGTTAAGTACCAGGGAAGATTGCCTATAAGGTGGTGGAATCTTGACAGTGGTGATTTTGATAAGTTGGTCATCTACACATTGTTTAGCAATGAATGACAATTTCAAGTGGTGGAACAGTTCAGTGGTGCTAATGAAGAATTCTATTTTGGGTGTTCTGTCATCTAGTTTTTTCATGATGCTGTGTTGCCAGAGTTGTCTATCAGTCCAATCAAATAAGGGTAAGTTTACAACTGAAAGTTTATTTGTTGCTTTTAAAACCTTTTGCTGTCATTCTGTTTGCTTCTTTGCATACAGTAACATGTGCATTAGCATTTAAATGGCTTGTGTTGGTTTTTCAGATCATCTCCCAATTAACAATATTCACAGAAGCCACAGCACATAGGCAGAACAATGCTGGCATCTATGACTTCTTGGACTTCCCTTCAGGCCTGCCTTACTGCAAGGTTACATTCAGTAAAAAAGCACAGGAGCGTCTTTCAATCAGTGGCATCGCGCTTGTTCTTGAAGTTCATCACATGCTTAAGGACTTCACTCAACAGGAGGCTAAAACCACAGTAAGTGCGTGGTGAATCCAGGATTCATATTCTATTTATGCATGTTAAAAAGTGAACACAAAATTCCCTTCTTATGCTGATAAAATGGATATTTCAGGACCTTTATTGCATTTTTAATAACTCCAAATATTTCGCCTTTATAGATTGTATTATTTATATATTGCAATCCGTGTCATCCCCTCAAGCTGTGTCAGGACACTACTCCTGGTATGAAATAAATTGCTTTTATATTTTTTCTTCAGGGGAACTCTGACACAAATAGTAATGAGCACTCCTTCTAAGTCACAGATAACAGTCTGATAAATTGTTGTTCTTAGCACCAATTTTGAACTTCTTGGCAAGAAGGATTTGCATTCCTGTGCATAATACAAGGTGGATTGTTCTATTAATAGGCCACAGACTACTTCAGGAGGGAGAATTGAGTGCAAACCTAAGTCACCTAACTTTGGACAACTAATTTCAGTGTGCTTAGCCTACAGATTTTACCTAGGTTTCTGAAATACTGAGAAGAGAAAGACCAGCATTTCCAGCAGGTTTTAACCCGGTTGATCTGAATGGTCCACCAGATATGCCTGACAGGGATCTTGACCAACAGAGATGTCATACTTTATTTCCTGAAGTGTGGTGGGAATGCATCCAAATCTTACAGAAAGACTGTTCCCTAGATTTGTCAGATGGTTAAGCCTGCGGGAGTTAGTTGTTAGGCTTCATAGACCATTGATTTTAATGGATCCACGTGAGTTGAACACCTAAGGAATCCAGCTCTCTTAGTTTTCTTCTTTCATGTCTTACTCTTGCTGGATGTCTTGCATCAGCTTACGTATCTACTCAAAAAAAGAAACATTTTTTCAAAGACAGCTTTCCACAAATCAAGAAATTCCAACAAGGCTAGTAAAACACCCTTTTAGTTCTGCTCCTTCAGTCTTCCTGAGTGATTTTCATTCACAGTCATTACCTTTGACCAGAAACATTTGAGAGAGGAACCAATATCAAAGATAAATCCTTCAAAAAAGAAAGGAAAATATGACAAGACAGAAGATCTTATTGATGCTTCTGTTCATAGAAAGATGCAGTATCTGATCATTCTTAAATAGTGAATCCATATAGGGAGAGCACTTCATAAACATCTCAAGCATCAGAAGAAATTTAATCAGCCTTTATGCTTTATTAAGTAACCAAGAATCTAGTACCCAAATCAAGTAGAAAATGGGCTTCAACAGCTTCAATGCTCTAGGCATAGCCTGTTTATGGATGTTTTCCATATTTACTCATGTATATAAATAACATTAATTCATGTTGGAGTGAAGCTGGCATTGTGCACAGAGGTCCAGTTTCAGGTTTTTAAACGCTTTGAGTTGTAAGAGTTGCCTCTCTTCAAAAAAATATTTTCAAGGAATTGGGACACTGAGGCACGTTAAATCATGAAGGACAGATTAAAGCTGAATATCATTGTGGGAAAGATGGTAGAGTGAGGACCAGTAAGAGAGGGCAGTGTAAGGTAAAAGAAAAGAAAAACCCATTTCCTGATGTCCTTCTTGCAGAATCAACTTAATCACGACTGTGTAGAGCATTGAAAGACTTAGGATTCTGATTACCAAGCTGGAGTGTTTGGATGCTGCTGATTGATATGGCCTCTGAGATCTCTCAGACTCAGCACTGTCTCTCTTAATCTTATCCATCTCACACTCACTCTAAAGCTCCATCCCAGCAAGACTCCAGCACAGTTATGCTTCTTGTGCATTAAATACAAAGTCCTGGACAAAGTCCCAAACTATGACATTCACTAAATACTGAAATGAATGACTTCGATATTTGAGCCTGAATAGTCACTAGGATGGCTTCTTTGGACTTATATCTCTGGAAAAGTTTAAAAGAGCTTAAAAATGTAATAAGAGGTTAAAAAATTATTCTTTCTTAACAACAATTTCCTTCCAATCTTCTCAAAAATAAATATCTCAATCTTTTTTTAAGGTTACTACTGTTTGCAATTAAAATGCTTTCTCTCTTCCTGGCATCCCAAATAATATGAATTCCTTTTTACTGGAGAAAGTCTATACTACTTAAAGTAAATACACAAAACTAAAATAGTAGCTGAGGTCATCAGTGGCTCTTTTGCAGAGTCAGTAGGATAATTTTTTTTCTGAACTCTCTTTATTTCTTTAACTCTATTTGGGAACCAAATGAGAGTTCTGAGATATCCCAAAGACCACTGAAAATAAAGAATTGACATTTAAAAAGTGTTCTAGTATAATGAGGGCCATCTCCTGGAGCCCTCTAGAGAATTCAACTGATGCACAGCTTACTTGTAAAGAAAAGGTGTGCTAACGTACCAGACCCCCTTAAGAGCAGGAGTGTGCTGGAATGGAATTATGCAAAACTCAAATCTGGGAGAATCCTCTCCTGGATGCATACTGATAAGGATGAATGGTTGGATGTTGTCATAGGAGCATATTTTACTGTCAGTGGGAGGAAGAGACACCTTTCAAAAGCTGTACTACTGGACAAAATCTTCAAGTTGTCCACTAAACAACAGCATGCATATAAAGCATGAAGTGTAGGCCGAATGCATCAGCAGCTAGTGTGGGGATTGTACAGAACACATACACAATAGCTCACTGAATGGCTTTTAGGTGTTCCTGATGTCCTCCTTCCCCTGGCAGAGCAAAACCAGCCACTGTCCTGAACAAAAACCACATCCTGTGGAGCAGAGGGATGTCTGACGCTGGAGGAAGAGTGAAAACCTGACAGGCTGCCCTTGGAGGTCTCAAAAGCCAACACACAGACTCTACAAATTAGACCACTGCAAATCACACCATAGAGGGTTCATTTCATCAGCCTGAGTCTCATGTCTTAATACCCTTTCCCATTATTTGTTGTTTGTTAGAATGGAGTTTCCTTGTTTAGAGTATTTGAAAGGCATTTTTCCCAAGTAGAACCAATGATTTTTTTCACGGAAAGGGTCATTAGGTGCTGGAATATGCTGCCCAGGGAGGTGGTTGATTTGCCTTCCCTGGAGCTGTTTAAGGCACGAGTAGACAAGGTCCTGAGGGACATGGTTTAGTGTTTGATAGGAATGGTTGAACTCGATGATCCGATGGGTCTCTTCCAACCTGGTGATTCTATGATTCTATGATTCTATTATTGCCTTTATTACTGTCTCCTCTGACTGCCAAAGGTGGAAATTGATTTGTTTAATCATTCAAATTATGCAGATCTCTCTTCTTTTTTTATTATAGACATTTTTATTAATTTTCATAATCACTACAGCTTTTCTTATTACTGCTTCTTTCATTTCTTCACTGATTTTTAAAATGCAAGGGTCAAGTGAGGCCTGAAGGCCAGGTTTTCAATTGCTGTTGAGTTATGTAATATAAAAATATTAGCTAGGAATTAAGAAATATAGAGGACTTAATGATGAGTTTGAATAGCGTTTCCTTTGGGACATTTTAACTGATGTTTCTGTCATCTTTTAGGAGACTTCATCAACAATGATCAATGTATAGCTACAAACCACCAATAGGATTTCATCACCACTGACAGGATTTCATCTATGACAATTCTCAGTCAATACACTCATGTTGCATTCCTCACAAATAAAAAAGCCCTTCTACATGAGTGCTAAAAATGATAGACTGATTTGGGTTGGAAGGGACCCTCAATGATCCTCTCACTCCAACCCCTCTTGCCATCTAAAGCTCTGTGCAACATCACACTGACACTTCCAGAGATGGAGCATCCACAACTTCTCTGGGAAACCTGTTGCAGCGCCTCATCACCCTCATCACACAAAATTTCTCCTAATATCTAATCTAAATCCATCCTCTTTTAGTTTAGAACTGTTATCTCTTACCCTGTGCTAGATGTCCAGATTAAAAAAAAAGTGTCTTAAGAATCCTCTATCCATATTGAAAGATAGAAATAAGGTCTTGCTGGTCCCTGCTCTTCACCAAGCTATAAGACCAATTCTCTCAATTGTTCTTCGTAGGACACCTGTTGTAGCTGGATGTAGCTGTCTGGCCAATTCCTTAGCTATCGAATAGTCTATCCATCAAATCAGTCTCTCTCCAGTTGAATGACGATTGTTGTGTTGGACTGTGTCGAAGGCCTTACAGAAGTCAAGGTAAATGAAATTGGTGGTTCTTCTGTTATTCATCAACACAGTCACAAGCATAATTTGTCCTTTATGCAACCACGGTGGTTATCACTAATCACCTCCCCCTTTTCTGGAAATACTGATTATTTAATTTTTGCATATTTTCTGAATATTTATTTAGGGAGGGTTGTGAAGAGCACATTCGTTACTACTTTATTCAGGTATTCATCTGAAACAAATGTATATGGTAGTTCCTTTGATTTGGTTTGGGTTTTCTAGGCAGTGAAAAAATACATATTTTGCAACAATGTATGCTTTTGGGGAAAAAACTGTTTCACCAGTTCATTACATTGAATTTTTTTGGCTTTAATTAGCTACCAACTGAAATGTGAACATTTAGTTGCTAGAAAGCAAACAACAGAGCTCTTAATTTTCAGCTTTTTAGTGGAAAACATTTTGCAATTAGATGTAGAGCAGTCATACTGCCTCTGTTCATAAAACTGTTTCTTCCTCATAATTCCAAGGACTGCATTTGCAAATAAAACTGCATGAACACTGCTCAACTAGATCAGTCAATGGTCCCTTTTGCCCAGAATTCAGTCTCTGAAAGGAGAATATATTAGATGTTGACAGAAATAGTATCAGAAACAAGGCAAGTAAAGATTAATATTAGCCTATATATAATATCATTTTAGACCTGGTGAGATTGCACCTCAAATACTGTGTTCAGTTCTGGACTCCTCACCACAAGAAGGATGTTGAGACTTTGGAGCGAGTCCAGAGAAGAGCGACAAGGCTGGTGAAGGGGCTGGAGAACAGGCCTTATGAGGAGCGGCTGAGAGAGCTGGGGTTGTTTAGCCTGGAGAAGAGGAGGCTGAGAGGAGACCTCATTGCTCTCTCTAACTACCTGAAGGGAGGTTGTGGAGAGGAGGGAGCTGGCCTCGTCTCCCTAGTGACAGGTGACAGGACGAGAGGGACGCCAGGGGAGATTTAGGTTAGAGATTAGGAGGAAGTTTTTTATGGAAAGGGTCATTAGGCATTGGAATGTGCTGCCCGTGGAGGTGGTTGATTCGCCTTCCCTGGAGGTGTTTAAGGCAGGAGTAGACGAGGTCCTGAGGGACATGTTTTAGTGTTTGATAGAAATGGTTAGACTCGATGATCCGATGGGTCTCTTCCAACTCGGTGATTCTGTGATTCTGTGATACAGCCACTGATGTAGGAATACACATTTTCTTCATCTAAAGTCCTTGCATATTCAGCAAAGTTTTTTCTTTAATTTAGCTAACTTCAGCTTAGGTCTAGCACACAAAAGATGTTTCTCTACCATACAAGGTGCAGAAGGGTCAATCATTGACACAAGAAGATTAATGCAACATGGGCTGTTAGAGATATATAGATATATAGATATATAGATATGTATGTATGTATGTATCTCGATGTGTGAAATATAGATATTATGTAAAGAAATTATATGGAATAAGGGGTGGAGAATGTAGTGGGTCTAGCTTATCTTCCTAAGATAGGAAGGGGTTAGAGGGTTAGGAGGGTTAGGAGGGGCCTTGGGGCTTCTGTCCCGGACCCTCTTGAAATTGGCATTGGACCAATTTCAACCCATCACAACTTCTTTGTTTTTCTACATAAAGTAAGAAAGTAAAGACATTTCACCTAAGTCTTTTCAATGTTGTCATGGTTCAGCCCTGGTTGGCAGCTAAATGCAAACAATTGTGTAATCCAGTTCCCATCCTCCTCCTTGGAAAGGGGAAAGAGAAATGAGATAAAGAGGCTTGTGGGTTGCAAACTAAAGCGAAAACCACTTTAAGGAAACAATATGCTAAGGAAAATGCTATTAATAAGAAAATAATAATATATAATAAATAGATATAAATGTGTGAAAGTACACACACTCCTCATCAATGACGGCATCACCACTGATGCTGCAGAGCAGGCATGAGGAAAAGGTCCAAGTCTGGACTCAGTGGTAGGAGGGAACTGGACTCAGGAACTGGCTTCAGGAATGCATGTATCCAGGATTAGGGGGCAAAACGACAGATGAGGTACGTATTGGACACCTGCCATCAAAGAAGAAAGCTTGACCCTCTTGATTCCTCAGTTTTATACTGAGCATGACATAATATGAGAAGGAATACTCTGCCGGTCAATTTGGGGTCACCTGCTCAGTCCACTCATCCCTGCAGATGTGACCCTTTTTAACCCATTTCACTTTTGGCATTCCACCAGCTCAGAGATGCCCTTGGTTTCTATAGAAATAATTATAAACAATGGCCTTTCTGCATACCAATGTCTTGTGTTATCGCTTCTTGAGAGAAACATTGCCTGAAAAAAATTGCTGTTAACTTTCCAAAAATGAAGTTACTTAGCTGAGGCTTAGCTGAAAAGTTTGAAAACTGATTCTGCTTTAGCTCAACCAGAACAAATATGCACCCAGACTACTCTCCAGCCTTCTCCTTTCTTTCTACTCCTGTTAATGCAAACTAATAGTCAATGTAATCAAAATATGACCCCTGCTAAAAGGTTTCCTGCAGTTTAAGGAGGAAAATTAAGCAGCAAGTACTTGGTTTGCTGGCTGTGTTTTAACATCAAGCCATGTCTTTAAAAATAAAATAATGCAGCCTGAGGCTGTTTATCTGAACATTATTGGAGCCAGGGGATTTGTATGGGTACCCATAGTTATAAATAAATGCACTGATTTTTCAACACATGTCAGATTTTGTAGTCCCATAACTGATCCCAGAGCGCTTAGATAAGAGGGATGTTCTGATAACTAGAGCTCTCGCTGTATTTTCAATTTTACCCTCATTATTTTAGAGAAAAACCAAAGGAGACAATTGCAATAAATGTGATGAAAACTCCATTGGGATATAACAGCGAAACCGACCTCTGAATAGGCTGGGCATTTAAGTAATGCTGCAGCAGATAATTGCCAAGAGACAACTGGGTGAGAAGTTGAGCATAATTGCTAGGAATTATGAGTAGTTTAAGAGGATTGACAGTGCTGGCACTGCTTTCACAGTATGCAGACCTTGTCACGCCATCTTAGAGCTTCCTGGCCAGCTGCCAAAAATGTGTTATCATGGAAGATGTTTCTTTGTGTATTTACATTTAAAAAGAAGAAAAGTAAATAGCTGATTCCACTGTTTTAAACCTAACAATGCCTGTTGGACATACATGCATATTGGAAGCAGGGTTACAAGGCTGAGCTCACAAAACTGGTGATTGTTTTGGAAATGAGTCTTCTAGGATGGTGGGAACACAATTACGGAGTCTACTACTGAAGTGTCTAGAGCTCTTGTGGACTGGTAGGTTAACATGCTGCAGTAGCCGCAGATAGTGTTGGGTATCACTGTTCATGTTACTTAGCTGCTCCCATCTCAGAAGAAGAATGCCTTCCAAATTTATGTGGATGCTTCCACACTCCATTTTTCAGGTGACACGGTCTGAAGACAATGAGGGGCTGTATGAGGGAGAAAATAAACACCTTAAGTTTCTCTTTTGAGAAACTTCAAGCAAATCCAGCTGGAGGCCAGTTACAAGTGGGGTTCCCCAGGGCTCAGTGCTGGGTCCAGCCCTGTTTAATGTCTTTATCAATGACCTGGATGAAGGCATTGAGTGCACCCTTAGCAAGTTTGTGGATGACACTAAGCTGGGTGGGAGTGTCAATCTTCTGGGGGTAGGGAGGTTCTGCAATGAGATCTAAGCAGGCTGAACGACTGGGCAGAGTCCAATAGCATGAGGTTTAACAAGGCCAAATGCCGAGTCCTGCACTTGGGTCACAACAACCCTATGCAGAGCTACAGACTGGGAGAAGTCTGTCTAGAAAGCTGCCTGGAGGAGAAGGACCTGGGGGTGTTGGTCGACAGTGACTGAACATGAGCCAGCAGTGTGCCCAGGTGGCCAAGAAGGCCAATGGCATCTTGGTTCATATCAGAAACAGCATGACCAGCATGTCCAGTAATATATATTATATACAATATATATTGTATATACCACTCCACTGTAAGTAGAGACTGAATTAGGTCTTGTGAAAATGTCATTACTTGTGGGAAGCATCCAAAAAAATGAGACTTGCATTCAAATCTCAGTCAGAAGTAGTCAGCATTGTAAGGAGATGAGAGAGACAACAGTGGGATACCTATGATTAGCAAGTAGATAATTTATTGGCAGGAAGAAAGAATATACCAGAACCTGACTAGAAGGCCCAGTCATCTGTGCTAGATAAGAATGGAGCTAAGATGGTGCTAGATAAGAATAGAGCCTTCTGAGATGAGTGCCACTTATACTGTATTTCATCCAACCTGTTCTAAATGAGCACCTCCGTTCTCTGAGCATTCAGTACCTTGATAGCTTCCTCTGTGCATGACTACCGGTCCTCCAGCATTTTCCCTGACTTCAGCTCTTCCAAAGAATAGTCTATGCTCAATCATTCCTCTCTTTTTTTGACAAAATAATCAGAAAGCGTTTCCCTTCAGCATTGAATTTATCTTATATTAGGTATTCATTTTTCAGTTCATTGCTGAACTGTGCTGTTGTAAGGAGTAAAAAAGGCTTTCTTTCCAGTAATCTGTAGGAAGGAGGAAGATGCAGATGCACACAGACACAAGCATGCAAAGCTCTGAGAGGGAGAATCAGTTCACACTGAGGACCATTTGCTCATCTATCTGTGTTTGCTAGGTAATTTAGGCCTCAAAAACAGTATAGTTATCACACTGAAACAGCATTACTTGTTACTGTTCAGGGTGAATAATGTGGCCTTCTAAGGCCAGGGTCATTATCTCTCTGAGCCTGCTTGTGGCAAGGTAGAGAAAAGAAATATAGTGTCTATCTTAGAAGACCAATATTTTCAATTCAGATGTGCTTTGTACGAAAGCGAAGCCCAGTATTTTATGGGATACATCATCATTTCCAACCCGTCTTTTATAATATTTGCGTGGGTTTGGCAGAAAAGCTACTACTGTTGAGCCAAACCCCTAGAATCGGACAAGTCAATCACAGCAATGGTTACACTTTTCCACATTAATCATATGACAGCCCCCAAGGATAACAGGCAGTAGCAAAACCAAAGGAGTCCAATATAAGCAAGTCAGAGCCAGGAAGATGGTGTTAGAGATGAGCTTTCCTTTTGATGATTGTTCAGAACAACATATTCAAACTGCCTGAATTCAGTGTAAGCAGGATCCAACTACACTAAATTCAGATGCCTACAGAGTAAGATTCTACACAAAACCAAACTCTCTGATAATTTATTGTAGGTGGAGGACATTGAGTCAGCATTATGGCAGGATTTTAGGGTACAATTCCTCTCATTCAGTGTTCATGTAACTACATAAGGAGGACTTGAATTACATTCTAAAATAAATCGATTCTATCAACTACAAAATAATTATGGTAGCTAAATAGCATATAGTGCTATTGGAGATGTGCTAGCATACTGCTTTTGGAGCTCATTTGGCAGTCCAGAAAATCTTGGGTCTCCCAAAGGTCTGCTGTGATATCATTCTGATATCTCAGGTACATTAAAGCATTTCAGATATTGCTAAGTGCTAGGACTTACTCAGCTGATTTAAATCCTGGCTCTTCACTGGCAATAACGGCAGCTTGTGGTGCTTTGTTCAGATGTAGACAGCTTTCAATAACTCTTCAGATATATTCCATCTTCTTACTCACCAGAGGTATCACGACATCTAATATCAGTAAATGACTGAAATACTCCTATCTCCCCATTCTCACAGTGATGGCAATTTCACTTCAAGCTATGAGAGAAGGAAAAATGCTTGAAATTTCTATGTTAAATGGATCACCTAATAAGGGTAATTATTATTTTAGTATTAGCTATGAGGCCAAGTTGGCAAAATTACTGTTGTTCTTGAATTGTTTATGTAACATGCTTACCATTTTATCCCCTTTATTCCTCCTCCTTTACAGTGAGTTGAAATTAAGTAGCAGACAGTCTGATTTACTCATTTCTTTCCTATTTTGCCTCTGTGGTTGCCAGATTAAAAGGTGAATGAAATATGGCCCAAAGTAGTCCTGACCAATGAGAGTCTGATATTTCTCTCAGTGGGTTATAAGTAGGAATTGTTTCCCTCTTTTCTAGACTGTAAATTAGTAGGGTCATCTGAAAGAGAACAGATCTTAACAGTAGAATTACCATTTTTGCATGCGAGTAAGGACAAAGGGTCTGGAAAAAGTCAGAGGCCCTTCTGTTCCCCACGTGCCTTCTATACTAGAAAACAATGGGGAGACTGAATCAGGATCAGTACTAAATCACTGAAGAAATCATAATACAAATTTGGAAAAAAATCCCTTGTTTTTACAGAACTGCTACTACTCTTCCAGGTGTTCCATGGCTATTGAATACTTGACCGTTGTCCTTGATATTCTTTTACAATAGAACTACTATAAAATTTGTTGTCATAAGTGAAAACAAACCAAATAAGTGAATATGAAAAGTTTAGTCCTTTTCAGCTATTCCAAATATTGTAGCAATCTTGAAGTACTTCACTCCCCAGCAAGATCGTTCTTTTCTGGAACCAAAAGAACAGCTACTTTCTACATTCACTGAAGGAATGCTGCTATAAACCTATTTTACTACAAGATACACCAGATCTATCTTACTCCTCCAGAGTTTTTCTCTTCATCAGTCCTCTTCTGCCCTGTTTCCTGTATTTTGTTCCCTGCCTCCAGGCTATCTCTTCTTTTGTCCTGATACTGAGTTCTTAACCCACAATCCCTCATCTCCCTCTGCTGGAGTATAACTACTTTTTCTGTACATTTCTAACTAAAGACTTATAATTTAACAATTTGACAATTCATCATCTGAGAACTACAGGCAAATCTCTGGTGGAGGTGACCCGTTAGTTTTTAAGTCCTCCCTCAAAAGAAAAAAGTAACTAAAATACCTAGATCAAATCTATGCAAACCAGATCATCCTGATATAATTTATTACTTAACAGAGATGCATTAGGAGTAGTATTCCAAAATCCTGTTCTTAGAAAAAGATGATTTAATTTTGTAAGGCAATTTTTTTTTTACAGAAAGCTAAATATAGGTTCCTAAATTGAGAAATCATAATTCTATGTGACATTACTCATGCGCTGACTGGAATTAAGTATATTAGCACTTGAGTTGTTCGAGTTCAGCTCCTGAGGTGGTCTTATATGCTGGTAAAGTACTGATTGTTAATCTCAGTTCCCAGCTGTCAGAAAAACTAGGCCAGCAAGGATCTCCAACTGTGGACATGGTTGCTTTTCTTGAGATTTAACTGCACGCTCAATTCCCTCACAATCCCATAAGAGGGCTGCTGGGTTTACAGTAAATTACTGGTCATAGCCCATCTTGAAATGACTCTAGTAGCTGTTAAGTCCTGAATGCTCCTTCACACGTGATTGTTTGCCACGTGGTTTTCAATCACATGACAATTTTTGTGTTTTGTTTGCAATGTCTGGAATATTTACTACTTTGCCCCGCAATTGCATTGAAAACTATTTATTATTGCAAATTTTTAAACCTGAAAAATAGGTTTAAAAATAGGCAACTCTGGATTTTGAGGCGAGGCAAACTATTGTCCTATCTTCGCAATTGCTGTCACAATGCTCAGTTGAGGTGAAAAGGACTGAAAATATCCTATGTGATTTTGTCCCCCTTCCATAAAATGTGCACCGCATACAGAAATTTACTTTGCATTCACCACAAACATGTCCCTCTGAAAGGACTCTGTCAGCAGCCTTAATTACTTGGCTGGTACTGCAAGACTGATGGATTGGAGGCTCCTGCATTTCTAGAGGAAGAATGAGAACAGATGGGATTTTGCCAATTTAAACTTCTGTACATGTTTAATGTCCTATTTATCTCTTCCAGGGAGCCTGAAATGGTAATAAATGAACTAGATTTTTACTGGAATCTGTTAATGTCATGAAAAGTGTTTGTGAAGAACAAAAAGCTCTATTAGCCTATGTTGACCTGCAAATAAACAACAGGCTGTGAGGAGTGGTTACCCACTTTGTAATTTGCCTAATGGCCTTTTAATGAGTGAGCTTATGGCTGTACAGTAAATACACTGGTCTAGCACCCTGGGGGCCTCTATTCATGCTATTTCCTGACACTCCGAGACACCTCGTATTATTTCAGTTCCTCTATTTTCCACTCAATGAGCCTAACAATTCATCCAACCAATTCTTAGACTATTTTAGGGGCTGGAATACAAATAATAATAGTGCTAACACATTCCTGTTACAACTCTAAGAACCTCAGTGGCCCATTTACCTACCTAGAGAATTAAGTTTCCCAATCTAATTCTAAATCTAAAAAGTTTCCATACCTAAAATATATTTCACACTTCATATAGGAGTGGTTTTGCTGCTGAGATTGATGTATTTAGATAACTTTGAAGGGTTCAAAGTTGTGAAAATCATAGCGTAATGGAATTTTGTTGTCTAGGAAAACAAGCAGAGCAGGCTGCACATGCCAGAAAGGCAAGGATGAAAACAAACTGGGTTACTTTTAAATTTGCCAGCTGAATCTGCAACACATTTTAAGTTTAGCACGGATACCTTCTGAAACGACAATGTTTGTTTATTCTAACGTAAATCCCTTGGGCATGGATACCACAACAGAATTATCTTTTCGGTACTACTGGGAAAAAAAATAATCATGGGAAACAATCCTCCTGTTTGATGTCTAAGAACGTCTTCAGGAATCATAAACACAGTTACATCTCAGAAGGAAAACCAACAGGGGAAAACAGCTCTACCTCAGTTTTCAAAATAGAAAAACTTTGGATGAATTCCACATTGAATTTTAAGTGATAGAAATGTTTTCAGCATTGGACATGTTTATAAGCAGAGAGTAGCATGTTTTCTAGGTTTTAGGGTTTTATGATAGTGTTACTGCATATAGTACACAGCCATTATACGCTATAAACCTGCACAGAGCCATGAATTGCACCACTGGTCTCTTCTATTCAGTGTCAGACATTTGCTTCATTATTACTTACGTTTTAACTAAAGTAAAAGCAGCAGCCTTTGAACTCTTGAAAAACAAAGCCCCTTTTTAGATGCCTTGATTTAGATATGCAAATTAGAAAATGTGATCTCAAATAAATGACATAAAACAATACAGTAACACTTTCAAGAGTGGGTAAATCTCCTAAATCCCCCAGTTTAGTCCCCCCAACTCCACACAACCAAAGAGTACTTTAAAATAGCATTCAAATTACCTCAATGGGTCATTTGTTCCTGCAGCACAGTACTGAGTATCTTTGTTATCCATTTAGTACCTGAACACTGAACCAAAAACACTTAGCAAGAGCGAAAAGTCCGCAAAAAAATTTAAAAATAGCAAGTTCTACTTAGTCTCCAAATAGAAACTATGCTTAAGTGTTTTTTTTTAAGCAGCAGCAAAACCAAACTCTTTTATGAAAGATGATAAACGCTAATAGATCCTTCAGGCTTTAAACTAAGAGAGAAAAGGAAATAAGGAAGTATTTTCTCACCTGAGATAAAATTACTTCTATTTTAAACTTCAGTGTACAAAATAAGACTTATCCTTTCCCCTCTGCTTTCAGAACAAGGAAAGAAGTAAAGTATTACCTTGTATGTGCTAAAGGTTAAGAACCAAAACAAAGAGTAAGAAGAGCTAGAAGTGTTACTAAATCAGAGGGGTGCTAATCTAGAGGTTGCTGATTTAATCTACTTGAATGATTTTTATGAGCAGAATGCCAGTTTATAGGTAGGTACAATCTTTCTGTGAGAGATAGCAGAGGCAGGAGAGGTAGAAGGTTCACAGAATATGATAGTGATGCTTAAAACATGACATCTTCACAATGAAGACTATTGAGAAAAAGAAATCAAAAGAGAAACAAAAGATTTGAGCTTCTCTCTTCACTTGAAAAGACTGAATAAAAAGGGGGCTGCATTGTGTTTATACTGATATTTGCAAGGTCTAGAACTGATGACGGGCTTTCAAATGAACCTGGAGTCATCCAAATCTCAGGGGTTGCTGAGATTTATTGGGTTTTGATTGTAATTTTTCATAAGTTCACAGATAGAGTAAATGGGTAGCTGTTAAACTGTAGCAGTTGGCAAGGTGGCATGAAGTTAAAAGCATAACCTAGAAATGCAGATTTTTGTAGGAATTGTTATTCTTAAATGTTAGACATAGGTCAGTTTGGAAAGGTTGGACTTGGGCAGTCGTGGAACTGGTACCTTAGTCCAAGCACAACTCAGATCTGACGCAACATAGTACAATCAAGTAATGCAATAAGTTAGACACCAGTTCTTTGGGTGTCAGACTTTATCAAAATATTTTTAAATAGACATAGACCCAGCAGTCAGAGATGCATACTTAGAATACTTACATAGTGTGGCTCCCTATCCAACAACCTATGCTTGGAAAACCATTAGCACACGGAATATTATTCAGGCATTGGTTAACCCCATTAAAGTTTCAGTACCTAACTGAATCACCCAGTGAGCAGGGATGTGATCTGTGCTATATCTAAATGCAAAAGAGAAAAATCTACACTTCAATGTGGATAGCTCCATGGGAATTACGCAAGTCTCCCTCCATAGACTGGAAAGGAAACAAAAAGAAAAGAATCCTAAGACTAGGCTAGACAAACCATAAAGATACACAGACATAAAGACTTCAAAACCCTTTGTTGTATCATCTGAAGCTCATGATTAATATCTTTTTAACTCTTTGATTTCAAACACTAAAATTTGGATCTGTTGAGGTCAAATATAATGCACTGAGTACAAACCAAGAGCACAAACCATGCAAGAGGACTAACTCAAAGTTCAGATCAGCACCTTATGGTCAGTAATATCTTAGCCAGCAAAGTGCATATATTTCCAAGAATTAAAATAGTGAAAAAGGGATTTAATATTGCCATTAACAAAACGTATCCACTAACATATATTACACAGTTAAATGAAAAAATACTGCTACTAACTTTAAAAAAGAGAAGGATAAAGCTTGAGGATGAAATTCATCCCATATAATTTTATTTGCACTGATTATCTTCACATTCAGGAATTGGGCTGCCATCTACTTGGATGTCTGATAACATCTTATAAGATGGACCAATCAGTTTATCTAGCGCTCATTTATCAAAATCAGTGCAAGCTCAGGTACTTTGTGAGCATAAATCACTGATAAGGGAGTGCATGTGAATAATACAAGAACAGAATAGGAACTAACACAGTTGAATTAATTGCTGGCTCTAAATAATCCTTTGCTCTGTAGCAAATAATAAAGAATGAAAATAAATAAATGGGAATTTCATGACCGACAGCAAGATAACATTCCAATGGCTTTTTATCATTAGCTGGCAGGAAAATCTTTGTAGTAAAAAGGCTCATTTTTAAATTAGGACAGAATACAAAGACACATGTAAGTAACTGGACGTGACAGAAAAATAAATTAGATTTCAGATTTCACAAATAGACCTTTGAGTGGTTCTCCTGATGTCCAAACTTCTGGAACCAAGTTAAAAGATGAAGACATTTTGTTTTGCCTTTGCCAAGTTAATTGTATAAATATTCTTAATTGTAAATATTTGACAGTCACCTTAAATAAAGTTCTGCTAGGGGTAAAAGAGAAAAGGTGACTGTGCATCTGTTGATGTTGCCTAAAGACAGTGGAAGTACGCAGTGCCAGTACTTCACTGGCATTGCTGTTCAATGGAAATTGTAGCTCAGCTCTTCAATTTGAGAAACCTATTTTCTGAAACTCCGTATGTCTGTGAAAGCTTTACACACCTTTTTTTTTCTTGCAGATAATTAAGCACTGCTTGCTGAATAATAGAGTGTTTAATGGATGGTAATGAGGAAGACTAGGCAAACCTACAGTTCTCCTATCAAACTTTCTTATTCAGCCAGTTCAGGAAACTTTTACTCCTGGGCTCCTAGATACATTATGATCCAGATTGTTTCAAGGAACTTCAGTAGTGTGAGATAGATGTCTGAAGTATCTACATATTTTGGTTCCTTCATAGTACAAAAAATCAATACAATTAAATGGTTTGAATTAGGATTCCACTTATTTGCTAAGTCTACCAGCAAATTACAATCTCAACTTTTATGCCATGAAAACATTTCACCTGCAGTTCCAAGTTTTGTTTCAGTTAAAGAGTTCGTGTGAGATGAAATTCCTGAGTGTGTACACTAGGCTAGGCTGGATTTGAATCAAGTAGCCTCTGGTGAGAAATCCTCCCTCTCAACTAAGCTTTAGTAAATGCTGCCCCCAGCATCAATATGATCACAATAAATGACTCAAAAAAATGCTTGCAGTCACCGTTAACAGAAAAAAGCAACTGCTCCTAAAAATATTTCAGCTACTTTAAAAGATAAATAAAATCTTAAGGGAATACTATTTAAAAACCTTAACTTAAATTTTAGCTGACAGGAGAAAATTATTAGCACATCAGCCCTCACTCAGACTTAGGAGGTACACTGCTTAACACTAAATTCGTTGGATTGTCTCCCACCTCTTCTGATTTTAGTTGTGTTGCCTCTAACTGTGTAGGATAAGCTTTTCTTAGGCTTTTCTTTAATTAAGGCAACTTAAGATTGACCAAGTGCTTTTTCAGAATTACACTGTGGGTTTTTTTTCCTTTTCAGATAATGACAGTGTCACTCTCATCTCCATCCTTTAATATATTTCTATTTCGGTTCTAATATGAAGCTTAGTTATGAAATAAATACAACTAAACCAGGTATAAGAAAATATCCTGAGCTTCCATTTGTCCCTTAGATTTAAGTATGAGAGAACACTAATGTAAGACTAGAAATTATTTATATATTTTACATTATTTTCTATTAATCATCAGCAGAATGAAAGCAATTTTTAAAATTCATGTGGCATCTATTAAACATTTTTTTTCTCAGTAAGTAAATGAAAGAGATTTACTAATTTTGGTAGACACTCCATGGATTTGTAATGAGGGAGAGACACTAAACTCAGAGGGACAAATTAAATCTGTACAAAAAGCAAAATACTCCTCAGATCTTCGCTAAATTCATTTAATCTGTTTTATGCATGTTTTAAGGCTCATCAGATTTTATAAATGTTGATATAATGTAGTCAAAAGTGACTGCAAAGAAAGGACAAGCATCACACAGAAATATTGTTCAGCGTGACTACACTGTCTGAACTGGTATTAGACTTTGGCACAATCTTTATTTTCACTGTGACTCTAAATTTAGCTGAAAAGGCTGGTTTACCTAGTTATGGTCTAATGCAGGATGGGGAGTTTCTGCTTTCCAAATACCTGGTATTTATTTTTTTTCTCTGTCTTGTAGCTTAAGGACATCTAAATGAAATTAATTTATGCAAGATTTAGGAAAAGTTTCTGAGGCGGCCAGCAAAGCTGAGTAATTTTTTAAAAGACCGTTTCCTAGCTTTTTGGACCAAAACCATCAACGCTTGAAATTCCTGTTGGATAAACATGTATTTCTGACTTTAAAGGTTCAGTTAATAAACTTATGAACGTTTCTACTCTGTCATAGCCAGTGAAACACCTGCAGAACACACATCACAGCTTCATCTACCGTAAGTGGTGTATGAATAGTGGTGCTGTTCTGTTCTGAAAGGAGGTTGTAGAGNGAGTGGTGCGTGAATAACGGTGCTTGAACCACCTGTCTGTTCTGTTCTGTCTGTGCCTTTGATGTACCCTAGGGAAGTCAACTTTTTCAGATTTTTAGAAATACACACCCTGTTGCTGGTCTTACTTTGCTGATCTCCCTCTTTTCTCTAGTTGAGTTCTCATTATACCAGGAAGAAAAGCTTATCCACTCTTTTTCTTATACCATTTGTATTGTTGCAGCATCCAGAAAAGCAGAGGCAGAAACCAGTAATTAGAAACATGGTCATGGGTAGGTCAATACCAATGACTCTTGAGTGGATTTGGGGAGGGGGCTATGATATAGATCATAGAATCATAGAATCATAGAATCACCAGGTTGGAAGAGACCCATCGGGTCATCGAGTCCAACCATTCCTATCAAACACTAAACCATGTCCCTCAGGACCTTGTCTACCCATGCCTTAAACACCTTAAACACCTCCAGGGAAGGTGAATCAACCACCTCCCTGGAAAAAGGAGAAAAGGAACTTGTTTATGGGTTTATACTTTAAGAAACCCTTATGCCATGCGCAAAGGCAATCCCTGGCTGTATGATGGGACAGTGATGTTCACAATGTGTTCTTCAGAGAGATGGGTGAATTGTTTCTAATGGAAACCAAATAATGGGCAGTGCTTATTTGAGCAACTTTGCAGACTGGCCTCCAAATGCATAAACCCAACAAAATCTGAGTTCTACGCAAGCCTCTATCACAATTAGTACAGATTTTGATCTAGTTCCAAATTCATTAGAAAGCATGACATGGTTTTCAGTTCTCCTGACTAGAAAAACTGCTTTGTAATTAAACTTTGCATGCATTTAGTCCAGTTGGTGACTTCAGCCCAGATGAAGCTGAATACTCAGTTCTAATAAAGACAGTGAGATTTTAATCCTTCACAAAATGACTGTAATAAGTGTTGACTTGTATCTTTACCAGAGGAAGGTGAGGATGCTGTTTCTTTTAGCTGCCTCCTCACCCCAGTGGATGGATAACTGAGTTGTTGGTGAGCCTGAACAGCCACAAGCTATATCACAGTATTTCAACCTAATACAGAATAAAAGAAGTTTTTCCTGGAATTTCTGCTGGTATCTGAAACCATTTAGAAATGACTGAGCTGTGCTGCACAAAGGGAGAGAAGGGTGGATTACTGGAGCATTGCTTCTTATTAACCATACCATGATATCCCTCCCTCCTTGTCAGACAGGACCGGATCCTCACACTATTTTGTGAGAATTAACATGTAATTCTTCAGGGAAATGTTAGCTTTGGGGAAATGAACAAACAAACAAATATTTGTTTCTCTTTGCTTTTAGTCTCTCAAACTCAGTGAACTTTAGCTGGCAAGAAGTGAACTGACTGTAAAATTCAGTTTTACTTCATGTTTCTCTTTCTTATTTGTTTTATTCAGCTATGCACGGTTATTGTGCCAAACCACCATCCCAACTTATGCATTATTTACTAGTTAATATCTCGAAACAGATGTCTCTAAATGAAAGAGGGTTTTTTTTCCTCTTACTTGTCTGCCTGAGGGCCAAATCTGAGGAACAGAACGGCTCCATAATAATGTGCAGTAGACTAAAGTCATGACATTAGGGTCATGAACCGCTGTCAGATTTTGACTCTGGTACACTGAGAAATCTGTAGCAGCATGTGTCTCTCCAAGTCAGTGTCAGTATTTCCCAATTCAGGACTCTCTTGTATTTCTGGCTTTCTGGTTTTTAGCCTTTCCTACCTGTGGATTTCAAGGATTATATATTTCTTGCAGATCTGTGTGGCACCAAGTCCAGGTATGAAGGAATGATCTAGCTGGGTCAGAAAAAAAATATACAATGGAAGCAGGCAAGTACTCATAAGCGCAGGTTCAACACTATAGACAAGTCCAACATGTGTTTAATCAATGTATTTAACTGGATACTTGGCATATAATGCCTCACCTTTGTGTTTTTCGAGATGGTGCTGAACAGTTCATAAAACATTGGGATGGAGTATTTATGCTTTTTTTTTAATTCTATGCGTAATTATTTTGCAGCATGTTACTGATATTTCCATTCAGTCTTTTTGAGATTTGTGAACCAGTAAAAAATTTCACACAAAAAAGTTCACAAAGTTGAAATGCCCCTCAAGAAACATTATTCACAATCCTCTCCCCACTACCCAAATAATGTGCCAATTCAGACTTTGGAAAGTCCTTAGCTGGAGGGCTTGTTAGCACTCACAGGCTAATTCTCTGGAGGATTTTGATGTTCAGAATTGAAGACATGAATAGTATTGGCATTTCACTGGGGCCAAACCCACATTTGAGCTGTACCTTCAACTTGAAAAGATATAGGAGACATCAATGAATTCTGGTAACTAGACATTTTCCACAGGTGGAAGCTTTACTCTCTGCTTTAATGAATTGTAAGAAGTACATATGTAAGTCAGAATTCTATAATTGCATATGACTACATGATTGAGAGCTGCCCTGTAGAGAAGGCCTTGGGGGTGCTGGTCGATGAAAAGCTCAACATGGGTTGGCAACGTGTGTTTGCAGCCGAGAAGGCCAACTGTATCCTGGGCTGCATCAAAAGAAACGTGGCCAGCAGAGAGAGGGAGGTGATTCTGCCCCTCTATTCCTCTCTTGTCAGATCTCATCTGGAGTATTGTGTCCAGTTCTGGAATCCTCAACGTTAGAAGGATATGGAGCTGTTGGAATGGGTCCAGAGGACAACTACAAAGATGATCAGAGGGCTGGAGCACCTTCCATATGAGGACAAGCTGAGAGAACTGGGCTTTTTCAGCCTGGACAACAGAAGGTTCTGAGGAGATCTTAGGTTGCCAAGGGAAGTAGCAGATACCCCATCCCTGGAGGTTTTTAAGGCCACGTTGGATGGGGCCTTGGGCAGCCTGATCTATTGGGAATTCCCTGCTCATGGCAGGGGGATAGGAACTAGATGATCTTTGAGGTCCCTTCCAACACTAACTATTCTATGATTCTATGTTTCTATGATTCTATGACTACACTTGGACTTTTTGTCCAGATAGGAACTAAAATGGATTGGTTGATTTTGTATAAGGATGCTACTGATAATCTAAGACCAATCATTGGTAAATTGTTCACAGATAATGATTTTTTATGTATCTGTCCAAATCTGAAAGTCAGTCTGGAGTGTAAGAAACCCATAAGGCTTTTTTCTTTGCATAATTTTTTCATGTTATATTCTATATAGTAGAAGCAGAAAAAGAGAAGCATCTAATGAATAAAAGAATAAGATGAAAATAAAGTAGTAGTAGTAAAGACCACCTAGAAAAATATATTCTTTAGGATCCTCTGCTTTGGCCACAGAAGAAAGCTTGAAATGATTAATTCATGTGCCAATAATCACCAAGCAGACAGGAAGCAACATTAGGAGTAATTCCATGCTGCGTCCACAGCCAGAGATGTAACCACAAAACCATTTTACTCACAGCTGTGTTCTGCATCTCACAGTTTGCATCCATTCCCTGAAGGTCTACTTGCCCCTGCAACACTTGGCAAAGGACAGGTTCTGAATTTCAGGAAAATTTACAGGAGAAAAAAAACCCACAGCCACTCTTTAGGTTAATATCTAGCTGGAAAGGGTGGGAAAAAAAAGAGAAAATAATGAAAAACAACCATCAGGGTAGGTTGTAACCTATAGCAAATTATCTAATTATGAAGGAGTCAAGATCAAAGTTAACTAATTGCTTACAAGATTCTCATCCTCACTCTGCCAATCTCTAATATAGATACCACGCTAGCAATTACCCACATCATCCACAACATTCACAAAATTAAGCAAATTACAAATGGGCCTATTTATAGGCAGCACATGCCAGGCTTGGCTCCCCAGTGGACCATGTAATGCTCTGCAGCATTTGGCTTTTCTCAACAGGTACATTAGTTAGGGTGTATGAACCTAATCAGTTGGTGTGAGTGCATACCAGTAAGTGTGCTTGGAAGAGTGGAGACCTTTGACTTTTGTAAGAGATGAGGGAAAAGCCAAACTGACTCTGCTTTGTCTTCCTCTCCTCTGGCTATGGAAAACATTATCACATCTTCAATACCACAAGGAGTAGTGCAATCACCCCAGGCTTCTGTCTTGTCACTATTGTGTGTGTCTAAAGTAGGCAAAGATAACTAGAATAAGGCAGTTATCAAGCATTTTCAGAAAGATCTGCTGAACCTTTAGGGGATGTTGGTGTCAGGTCCCAGTCAGGAACTGAGGATTGAATCAGCTGCTGGGAGAAACTGTCATAGGTATGGGAAAACAAAAACACCTCAGTTGATACAAGACCAAGATTTCTAAGTTTCAAGTGCTGATTTTCTCTAACCATTTTCTGCTGAGTCAGCCCACTCTGGTCTGCCTCTAAAAAACACATCTGATTTGTTCCTGAGAAAGGTATAATATTAAAGATGTCTTTGGGAATGTTGAGTGTCTAATGTTTCTAGTCTCTTTTGAGAGTTCTGTTGTTCTTGCTCTTACTTCCTTTTGCCCGTCCTCTTGCCTTTCTTCTTTGTAGAAGGCACCATATCACCACAGAAAGAGAAAAAATGATCAATTTTTGCCTCTAGCTCAGCTAAACAATCAACTGATCCTGTTTCTGAGAATACTTCTGCCCTTATCACTTGCTCTTGTGTGACCATACTTCCAATTTCACATACTAGGGAAGTCTTCAGTTAGGGTGACATTGCATCATTATGTTGCATGAACACCACCTCATCCAACTTTTGCAAAAGAATTTTTGATTAGTCTCCAGAAAGCACTGGCTTCTGCAACTCGTACAACAGCAGGCAAAAAAGAAAAGGTGTTTGTAACCTTATGTCATAGGAAAAATATGATATAATATATTGAGAACCTCAAAGAGATCAAGAGAACATATGCGGCATATGCTCAATGTTTTTAAAATATCATTCTGTAGCAATAACTACATTGTCATTTTACTGTCAAATAAAATTAACCAAATATTAACGTGAGATATTTTAATCCCTGGAGCTCCCTGGATTTGTTTCCCAGGAGAGCTCTGAATTGTTTAGAGAACAAAAAGGTTGCTACTCCTCTCACAGGAAAGATAATTCAGTCACTCTAAACACTGAGATATCACTGACTGAAGTTCAGAGGGGAATGCATGGATTGTCAGTATGTAAAGAAATGAATTGTAAGGTTTGCATTCAGAACGTGCACCTTAATTGATGTAAAAAAATAAATAAAAGAGATAAAGTTCATATAAGAAAGCCTAGTAACTGCAAGGTAGAGTTCATGTCATATATTTTTTTTCTTAAAAAAAAAAACCCTTAAAGTTAGGTGTTTACTCTTAGCTTGTCAACTAGAATCCTTCTATGGTCAATAGAGATGAATAGGCACCTACAGGGAGTGAGTCATCCTGTCTGTCTTCAGAAGGGATGAATCATCCACTCGAAGTGCATTTCTTTCACCATCTTTGGTTTCTGATCTGAAGAGCAGTG